>BSBK01013069.1:0-70000 GCA_027943335.1 Chamaecyparis obtusa
AGAGAGAGAGAGAGAGAGAGAGAGAGGAGAGAGAGAGAGGAGAGAGAGAGAGAGAGAATGGAGAGAGTAGGAGAGAAGGGGAAGGAGAGATAGAGGAGAGAGAGAGAGAGAGAGAGAGAGAGAGAGAGAGAGAGAGAGAGTGAGAGAGAGAGAGGAGAGAGGAGAGAGAGAGAGAGAGAGAGAGAGAGAGAGAGAGAGAGACTATGGGGGAGAGAGGGAGAGAGAGAGAGAGAGGGTGATGAGAGAGAGAGGAGAGAAGGGAGAGAGAGAGATACAGAAGGTCAGAGTGAGAAGGTCAGAGAGAGTGATAAGAGGGAGAGAGGGAGAGAGGGAGAGAGTGATAAGGGGGAGAGAGAGAGAGAGAGTATGGGGGAGGGAGAGAGAGATAGAGATAGAACTCTCTCTCTCTCACTTTGACTATTTCTCATCACTATATGAATCTATGTCTTACATAGGGCACGTGCCCTATAGGGCATGCACATTATGTGAATTTATGACTTTCATAGTGTGAGTATGCTATGAAATTCATAAATTTACATAGTGCGCACACCCTATAGGGCGTGCGTGCTTTGTAAAGGATTTGAATTTACCAATCCTAAGGCTTGGATTTGCCTTGGAGATCCAACCTAAAGGCTTGGACGATTGAAATAGGCCGGAGACGTGTTTTCCAATAGACATACAAAAAAATGACATCTTTTTTTGTGTGCTCCCTCATTAGGTTTACTCGTGGCTAAAGAATGTAAAAATTAGATGACGTGATATTGTAGATCTCTCTATTAGCTATCTAAGCATATAATTTATTTTGAATTTTGATTATGTTAAGTTTTTCAACTCTAATTTCTTTTGTGTGTATGTCCGTTTTTTGTAAAAAACCAACATGCAGTACTTTGGGCATAGATTTTGGCTCGTTCATCGAATTTGGCAATAAGTTACATTTTTAGAAACTAGACTCCATTCTACACACTTTAAAAAAAAAGAAAATTTGATTTTTGATTAGTTTTAAATGATTTCTAGGGGGAGCACATAGAAATTTCATGTTTTCAGGATGTGTGCACTTCGTAAATTCATAAAAATTATACATTCATAAAAAAATTACCAAAAAAATCTGGGATAAACTATGTGGTGTTAGCTAACTTTTCACTGGAGTGATTAAAAAATTCAAAAAAAAAGTGAACATTTTAGGAGGAGCACACTAGACGCTATGTATGTTTTTGGACAAAAAACATGACCACTTTTTTGTGCTCCCCCTTTTTGAGGGCCTCAATCTGCACCATTTTCAAAATAAGTTAGTAGTTTAGGAACTAGATTCAGAGTATTACAACTCTTGTTTTTGTCGCATCTTAAAATTTTGAGTCTAACTATCTTCAATTTCTTGTTGAAGTTCAGAGTTTGCTGATTTCAGGAAAAAATGTGGCATCTTATACCCCCTTTTTGGTCCCCCATCTTTGTGCACTTACCCTAAGTAGAAAAAGATCTTTGATCACTAAAATGAGAATTCAAGTTCTTGGTTTTGATGACATGAAAGATTTGTATGAAATTGGCCTTGATTTTTCTGAGCCATGGAGAAAGTGCAAAGTGCCTATTCAAGATCAACTGAGTACTAAATGGGAAGACTATTTCATTCAAGAAGGTATGTTGTTTAAGGGTATTCAGTTGTGTATACCAAGAGGATCAATGAGAACTAATTTTTAATAAAGGAGAAACATAATAGTGGTTTGGCTAGACATTTTGGCATTGATAAAACATTGAATTTGCTTAAGGAAAGATACTTTTGGCCACAGTTGTATAAAGATGTTCAAAAATCTGTGAGAAGTTGTGGAGTCTGTCAAGTTACAAAGGGAGTAAGTTAGAATATTGGATTGCATCCACTGATTTCTGTTCTTGAGAAAACCTTGTATTGATATCAACATGGATTTTGTTCTTGGCTTACTGAAGATAGTAAGAGGTAATGATTCTATATTTTTTTTGTTGTGGCTAGATTTTCTAAAATGACACATTTCATACAATGTAGAAAGACCATCAGATGTAGTGCATATAGAAGATCTTTTCTTTAAGGAAATTGTCAAATTGCATGAATTACCAAGGAGTATCATCTCTGACTAAAGACAATAAGTTTGTTGGTTACTTTTGGAAGACTCTATGGAAATATTTGGGTACTGAGTTTGAGGTATAGTTCTACATTTCACCCATAGATTGATGGATAGATAGAGGTTGTAAATAGAAGTTTTGGTAATCTATTGAGATGCCTAGTTGGAGACAAATCAAGTAATTGGGGATTCTCTATTGGCACAAGTAGAGGTTTCGTAGAATAATTTAGTGAATAAAAGTACTGGAAAAAAATTTGAGATTGTTAATGGAACACAACTGATAGGTATATCAGATTTTGAAGAACATTGTTGGCAATGAAAAGAGAAGTGATGAAGCAGATGAATTTGCTGAGTTCATGAAGACATTGCATGAGGAAGTGAAACATAAGTTGGAACATAATAATAAAAAATACAAGGATAGAGCAAATAAATCAAGAAGATAGAAGACTTTTGCAGTTGGGGATAAAGTAATGGTTCATTTGAAGAAAAGGCAAATTTCCTGTTGGAACCTATGGAAAATTGAAAATGAAGAAATTTGGTCCCCTGCAAGATATTGAGGAAGTTTGACATTGCAAATGCTTATGAGATTGAATTACTTGATGACATGGATATATCACCCTATATTCAACATTGTAGACTTGTATGAGTATCATGAATCTGATGAAGAAATGACAGTACCGAATGATTATCCTAAGAAGCAGACATAAGAAGTTGAGCAGATTTTGGAACAAAGAGTTGGCATAAGTACAAGAGGAAAATAGTACATGGAATATCTGGTAAAGTGGAAGAAAAGACCAATTGAAGACAGTTCATGGATTACACAATCTAAGTTGGATTCATCTCGGGTGTATCGGCTACATGATTCAGAGAATCATCTCAAAACAACCCCAATTGTCTGATGTAGGAGCATCTCGGGTTCTTGACAATCATGTATCACCAAAAACATGTTAGAATTGTTAGATGTTCGTGGTATCTTCTTTTGGGCTCTCGGTGATGTATCCTATTTTCCACTGATGGGGCTTGGTTGCCACTCGGTTCCTTCTTTCATCGAGTTGGCTCTATGTTCACCGAGTTAATTTCCCGTTGCTCGGTAATCTTTCTCACTGAGTGGTTTAATTTGGATTTATGTTGAGGCTGACTCGTGCATTTAATTTTGGTGGTGAAATTAATGGTTACATCAATCATTCGAAAGCGTGTGGACCCTAGATCTGGTCATTCCTTCCCTAATGTAGGATCTAAAGGCTGACTTGTTTCGGTAGCCTCTTGTATAAATATAAAAGTATGTTAGTTTTAGGCATAAGTTTTGGAAGATAGAAGATAGGGTTTGAAAGTTGAATCCTTGATGTTGAGGACAAGATAGGATCTAAAGGTTGAATCCTCGATGTTGAGGACTAATGTACTGGAATCCTGATTTTATTTGGCTATAATCAGGAAGGCCTTATAGCCTGACATGTATGAATCTTTCTATAGTGATTAATTTATGTGCATGATCTACACTCTCTCTCTCTCTCTCTCTCTCTCTCTCTCTCTCTCCTCTCTCTCTCTCTCTCTCTCTCTCTCTCTCCTCTCTCTCTCTCTCTCTCTCTCTCTCTCTCTCTCTCTGTGTTATTATTTTATTACTTCCGCGTGTTGTTGCTGCAAGGAAGTTGGCATTTGGGTGTGCCTTTTCCCATCTTCCCTTGCATCAAGAGGATTTATCATTAATAGTTCTCCATGACCAAACATTCACTATGGGGTCAACATGAAAACTATAAATATTCATTGAATGTCATAATAATAAATAAAGACTGTTAAGTCCTACTCAGTTAAGAGATTTATCTCCAGAGAAATGGTTAGAATGCAACAATAAATGATCTGATTCAAATACAACTTTCTTTGTAGATTTTCAGATCTATGCTAAGCTCAAAATACCTCTGGCCATCATAATCTTTTTCATTTCCTTGTATCCTCCAACTCTATTCTGCTCGGTTAATTTCCTTCTCTGACACTCGGTGTTGTCTGGATAATTACTCGGTTCTATTTTTAACCCGTCTGACCAACTTCGCATGAATGCAATCTTTTCACATGCATCCTCATCATTATGAATCTCTTGTCTCCTTTTATAAACATGGTAAAATGTTTTCTTCTCATCCATATATTTTTCCTCTTAATCTTCACCGTTGATTTTGCCGCTTCAACCTTCCTCAGAACTTGTGTCTGTAATACGTTTCAATCTCCATCATTCGATTTTCCTTAAATTTTTTCAGCCATTTGATCTTCATAAATTTTTTAATCTTTAACCTCGGAATCATCCATATTTGTCCAGCTCATCATCTTTAGTCAGAAATCACTTGTTCCATTTGTTTCTTTCACTTGGTCAATATTGTGATGTGTCGGTGACTTCTTACTCGGTTAACACTGTACTTGGTACACACTACACTGCTCAGTGTACAATATCTCAACTCGGTGTATACCGAATTCTTCATCTACCGACCACATAAACTTGTCATTCTTGATCTTCAATTCATAACAGAATCATGTAATACAATAAAATCACAAACATAATGTCATAGACTCATCAATAAATTACCCATTGAATTACCATATCCATATCTTTTTCATACATCTCATCTTCATGTTAATATCTCATTCCTTCACCATTATTTCCTTTTTCAGATGTTTGTAACTATCATGATAAGTACAGTCAAAACTAATTGACATCAATGACAATATAATAACTGATTTAATGTGTCACATATACCTTTGTAGCTCGATGATCATCAATCTCTCCCTTTGAAGTATCCAATCAGTTGTCAATCTCCTTGCTTAAGATATTCTTGATCATTTGTAATATAACAATCTCTCCCTTAAGATATTCAATCAGTTGTAATATAACATATATATGATTATATAATATTAATCTAAGTATACAATAATATAATATAATTAATATAGTTCAATAAATAGTTTTTATATAAGATAACATATAGTATAAATAGCATATAAAAATATGAATCTATACATAATTAAGGTTGGTAATAAGAGTTGAAATTAATGTAAGATTCAATTATAGTTAAATATTATTATTATAAATTATATTAAATTATTGTAGAAGATTTAGTTATGTATTACATTATTATATCTCCCAACTGTTGTGCGTGTGTAATCTCCTTGTCTCTCTGGATGGTCTCCCTTATCACTTTGGCAACCCAGGTGCACATTGTTCGAGATCACCAAGAGATGCGACCAAAAAATAGTCGTTGATCAATCATCACCTTTGACCCATACCTGAATCATTTGCCAAATCCGCCTATTGTGCATGCGTTTATGTGAGCTATTTGAAACCTATCGCTATTTGAACCGAGAACCACCATATTAACATGGTTTGTAGCTACCGCTGCACTGTGGGGTGAGCTCATATTACATTATTATATTATAATAGAAAACTTTTTAATATTATATTAAAATATACTAGCATACTTATATTTTAAGAAAATCTAAGTTGCACTAGAATATCATATTTCAAACTTATTATTAACAAAATTATATTAAATTAGTTAATAATTAAATTTAAATTTATTTAAGTAGTATTAATTATAGAGTTAATTTTTATTACAATTATAATTAAATAGATGTTGATTAAATATTTCAAAAGTATATATTTTAAATACAATTATTTTTTTGATATGTATTTTGACTATAATTTTTATATAATATTATAATATATAATATAATCTTAAAATAATAATTTAAAATTAAATTTATTATTACAATTATAATTACTTTATCTATTTCTAAATTCATAACAAATAATATTTCAATATTTAAGTACTTGATACTTGAAACCCTTTGTCCAAGAGTCTTATTAGTATTTTTTGTTAGACAATATACTATTGCAATATGTTTCTTATTTTACTCTTAACTAGTTTTTAAACAAAATTATATCAACCAATGATAATTAAGTATTTTTATTGTTTAACTTTAAAAAAAAAAATCTAAAATATACATATCAATTTTTTAATAATAAATCATCAAAATTATGTTTCTTTACACTGATTGGCTTATAAATTTGGGTCTTTTTGAAGGATTTATAAGAAAACATACTATAAATAACTTTTTTGCAATTATTTAGCCATGAATATAGCACAATGATACTCATGCCATTATTCTTGATTGAAATATGTGACCTAAATAGTTTTCAACCAACGAAGCTAGTAAAATAAAATTAAAGATATTAATTGTATTATCAATGGTCTAAACTGATATCAACATGGGGCTTGAGTAGACTTGAACCCAAGACCTCCCAAATGATAGGCTTGTTGTGCTATGGGATGTTCCCCATTTATTAATTGTATTTATTAGTATTGATTAATTGTATGTTATGATTTTTTATGGATAGAGACTATTTTAGTTAATGTAGATATGTCCAATTTGTACTAAAAAATATATTAAAATTTACTTTTTATAATTCTATTGGTTGAAATATTTGAGAATGTTTCATGAAAATTTAAATGTCATATTATATTTTACACAAATCAACAAGAAAAAGAAGTCATTTAAAATGACTAAAAAAGAATTTTAATGACATCTATGAGACAAATCAATCTAAAGGATCAAAAGCAACAACATTAACACATTTTCATACATTTCTTTCTATGTAAGCTCTTCTATTATAAATCTTTACCAAGAAGCTTGATAATTTGAGAACCCTTCTTCATTGTTTAACTCCTCTTTAACAACTATTGTAGGCTTGTGGTGCTTATCCATAAAATAATTGTTTCATAAGTGTATATTATAACTATAATTATACAATTTTATAATAATATAATTATACTTAATAAAATATAATGAACTTATATATATAAAATAATTATTCTAATTTAAATCCGATTATTTTTTGTTTAGATAAAATAGGATTTTCTTCATTTCACAATGTAAATTATTAATTTGAAAATTTTTCCTTATATTTTGACACTTCTCTATTACTATTTTAATTAAATTATTAGCATCTAATTACAAAATTATAGAAGGTATATTCTATTGTTATTGTTATTAAATTATTACCTTCTATGGTAAAGGACACAGCTAAGCTCTAGACAAAATGCATCCTTGACTAAATTTCAAAAAATGGGAAAACATAAAGATTTTCGCGAAATTTTCAGCATTTATTCTTCATGATTTGCACATTTTATGGTCCAAAATCATAAAAATTTGCAAAAAAATGATTGTATTTTTGCAAATCTGAAAAAACAAAAATTTTACTTTTTTTTTTTTTGTCTTTAGTGCATTCTGTCGAGCTTGGCGCCTGTAAGTCATACTTGTTCTTGTTGAAATGTGAAGTCATTGTAGATCTCATCATGTATGTTAAACATATAGTTGTACAAGTTATATATACTATATTTAAAATATTTTTTCAATTGTAATTGTGAAAATTCCTAAAAAAAATAATATATATAAGATATTTAACTGTAGTTTTTCTCTGATATTTCATCGGATTTTTCAACGTAAATTTGTGTGTTCTAATCTGTAATTTTAGTAACAACTCTAATGCTATTGAATCGATCATTTCAGACCAGATGAATCACATAATCTTTACAAACTACATATTCTCAAAACCATAAAGAATCTGTGCAGAAGTTTCAACAAATGTTACAGAATGACAAGTCCAGAATTTATGACTATTCCATTGATAAGAAAACACAGTAAAATAATATAAACACACTGATTGACTATTTCATTGTTTGTTTAATAAGTCCTACTTTTCTTTTAAGCCAAACAACTTGAACCCATTTTGCTTTTCTACAATGGTTTCCAACCTGGGCTTCCAAGCCTGAGCTCTGCCTTTCACATCTGTTGATAATCCTTCTGCAACTGAGGAGTACTGCACAGGCCTGAATGACTAAAACAGTCATCTTTTCTTTACTAGATTGGGTATTCATCTTTCCATTTTCCAAAAGCTTCTGAATAAACTCTGGTAAGATCTTGAGCTGTAACCGCCCATCTTCTGTCTTCTCTATTTCAATAGTCTCCACAGACATAAAACAACATCTGCTGTGAAGGGGAGAAACAGCTTTGGAGCCTCCACCTGCCAAAGAAGCCAACCAAGCAGCTGACAGAATGCTTCCCTGCATTTTCTCTGGAAGAAGAAAATAGCTCTGCCCACCTTCCAATTTCTCCCCTGAAGATAAAACAGGGAGTTTTTGTCCAATGTAGAAAGAATTGGCATGGCTTACAATTCTCTGTGGGTACCTCTCCATGAGCTGAGAGGCAGTAATCCCATTCTCCTCCACAGCCCCCACACTCCCATCTGAATGGATTACTCTGATTCTATCTGCAGGCTTGTGGCATGCTCGTCGCAGGTAGTTTTTCATCTTGATGATAGATCATGAAATACTGATATAAAAATTGATCGCTGCTGATCCTAGACTAAATCCTGTAAGAGTTGATCATTACTGTTTCTAGATTAGACTGTGTAAGAGTAGATCATCGCTGTTTCTGAATTGGACTGTCTAAGAGTCACCGCTCTTTCTGAATTAGACAAAGTTTATCACCGCTGTTTCTGAACTAGACTGTTTAAGAGTCGATCGCCACTGTTTCTGGATTAGACTGTATAAGACTTTGATCGCTGCAATTTCTGAATTAGACTGTGTAAGAGTGAATCTCCGCTGTTTCTGAATTAGACTCTGTATGAATGGATCTCCGCTATTTCTGAATTAGACTGTCTAAGAGTCATCATGTTGTTTCTAGATTAGACTATGATCTATCATCACAGAGCTATAAGAATGAAAGAAGAGAACAATTATTGGGTTGTTGAGGGAAATGATTTGAGTATGATTGAATTTGTTAGGGAAATATAGAAATGGGTTTTTGGTGGGATTAATGTTGATTCAAAGTCGGTTACAGGGAGATTTGAGTGTGGACGGTGAGTGAAGAAAAGATTGAAACACGGTATAGAATGAATGTACTGTGGTCAAATGCACCGACTATTTACAACCACCCAATAAATGATTATTTTCAATTTCTACAGTTGTTTGCATGTGCAGTAATTGGTTTTTGACTGGGTGAATTGAATTGCGTCATATTTGGTAGAAGATGCCAAAAAATTGAAAGAATTTCCCTCGCCATGAGTGAACATCGAGCTGGCATAAGTTGTTGCCAGCATTCACCCTAGTTTAGTCAAAGTCAGGTCTACATTTTTAGTCGTTAATTTCCTTTTTTTATTTGGAAAGATTTGATTCCAAATTTATGTGTTATAATTTTTTAATGTTTTTGCCTACTTTATAGGGTGATGTAGATCAGCACTCCTCAAATAATGAAATGGAAAAACTAAAATATTAGTTGTCTGGCATCTATGAATCAAAAGGTTTATTTATTTTAGTAGTTTTTATGGTATGGTCAAGGTCTATAGTAGGTGTTAGTTATAACTAATTGGTCAATCTATAGTGGATCTATAGGTTACAACTGTTTATTGTATTTTTATTTAATTATTTAATTATTTTGAATATGTAAGTCAAATTTATCTAGATCAACTATGTATTAATGAGGGGATCTCATTTTCTAATAATAATAATAGCAATATAAATTTATAAGTTCAATAATTTGGCAAGGGCGTAAGATTTACAATTTCTAGTAGGGGTTTGAATCATGGTGGGGTTCAATTTTGGGAGCTCAATAGTCCAAGAAAGGCATGTGAAACTGGCGAGCTTGAGAGTCTAATAGAAATTTGAACCTTGGTAAGAACAACAACAATGCTAATATTTATGCAAAGAACTATGTTATAGATGGTATATTTATGTAATGTTATGAGTGTGTTTGTTAATTAAGAAGAAAATAAATAAATTGGAGTACATAGATTAATTAAATGATAATAAGTAAATTTAATTTATGACATATTTGAGTTAACACAATAAATTAAAATAGGAGTTGATTTTCAAAATAAGAAAAGATTTGGTAACTAATGGATGTGACTTGGTGGCAACATATTACAAATTATCATTTGATGATTGAAAAGAACGGTACTTTATTTGTCCTTGTGAAGCCTTAATAAATAAGAGGACACAAATGCATCATGTTCATGCCATATTGTTGTTGCAATGAAGTTGAAACTATTGTAAATTGTAGTAATAATATTAAAATCTTGACATCGTAAATCATAAGTTGGAGTTCTTTGAATAATAATTGTTGTAATAATATATTAATTATTTTGGCAAATTGTAGTGAGAAAAGATTAACTTTGAATCATTTACATTTAAATGTGGAAACATATAATGTTTTTTTTAGTAAGTAAATAGAAGATGCATTGCATCTAATTCCTCTCAATTAGTAAATTTTATAATATATTTCTTAGTTTAACAACATTGTAACAAAAATATATAACATATTACTTAGTAAGTCACGGGCGATGTTGAGAGGACAGCCAAAGGTTTGATTCTTGCCCACCAATAGTTGGAAATAACAAGAACGATGGTAAAAATAGTTAGAGGTCAGATGACAAACACATGTGCATGATATTGATGTTGTCATAGATGTTATTCATGGTGCTTCACTAGCAATTACCATTGGCTGCCACTGATAAAAGGTTGACGCATGTGACTAAGCATAGACATTAACGTGGCAAAAAATGTATGCACAAATTCATGGATGTAGTCACGAAGAAATGTTGGGAGATATCTTGCCTTTGTGGAGGGAGTGCTTTGGGAGACATAAGGGAGATAATTGAAGAGATAAGGGGTTGTAGACAATGAGAAGGGGAGATATAAGGAGATCTAATGATCTGAGTAATGGAGAGATAAGGGTCGTGGAGGGTAAGGAGTCAAGGAGAGATAAGGAGGCACTCAATTGACCAAAGTGATAAGGCTCAGGAGAATGTAGACATCATCATGAGACAAATCTAGGAGGTGTCAATGCCTTAGCACTTGTCCAAACCACCACGGGGATGGGTCCCCTAATGTGACCCCACTAGTTCATGTGGCTCTAGTCAAAAGTGTTCACAAATAGAAAAAAAACTTATTATCATATCCATTATTATTAATGTCTATTATTATTTAAAGTAATTATTATTCTATTTATATTAACGATTATATAATAATAAGTATTAATTATTCAACTAAAAATTTGTTAACTAATCAAATATAATAATAATTACAATAACTACTATCATGTGTAATTATACATGTAATAATTAATCTATATGATAATAATGATAATAGGTCCATATACTAATAACTTCTTATACTATTACTTATCCACAACACCTATTATTATTCGTAGTAATGATTCTACTATTTATTATGAATAACTATATACTTTTAATAATAAGTATTAATTATGCAATTATTTAAAGTTTATTTAATTAATATTTTATATCTATTTCATTAATATATATAAAGTATATTACATTCTTATTTATTAGTTATTATATTTTTATCTAATAAATATATTTATTATATAATAATATATAATAAATAATAATCTTATTATTACTAAATGAGTTCATTAAAATAATTCAATAATATTTATAATTGTAGATATGTTAAATTACTATTATAAAAAATCAAGTGTTTTTTATCATTGTCAAAAGCAATAGCACAAAAATATATAATTTTATTTATTTGTTAAATTATTATTATTAAAAAAAAAATGATTTTATCATCTACATATTGTGAAAAAAAAGGGGACAAAACTGAATAGTGAAAGCACTATTGAACGAAAATGAAAAAAAAAATACAATCATAAGAAAAGTTAGTCAACATATTTTAACTCTTGTTTCTCATTGGTTGGTGGTTTGACATTTAAAATGCTCATGGTATTGTTAGACTATTGTTATCCAATAGAATTATATAGATAAAATAATTTGTATATTTGTAATGAAATTCAAAAAAATGATAAACTTAGAAAATGTTGCAAACCTATTTTAATTCTGGATGGTGATTGGTTGATGCTTTTCCTTTTAATTGAATATGGGTGAATGCATAAGTATTTTGCTTGTAGCAAGGAACTAACAATAATTGAACTTTATTTTGACCTAAAAATAATCTTGTTCCAAAATCAACCTAGTTTGATTTAGTAATAGAAAAATAGAAAAATGAACATGTGCATGAATTGACATGTGATATACAAATTTGGAAGAAAAAGATAACTTAAATGCGCTTGAAAGATATAAAATAAGTCTTATCTTTTAAATATGTATAAAATAGTATCTATTTCTATTGTACATGTTAGCTATAAATTACATATACATTAGACGTTCAACTCTAGATCTGTCAAATTTGTTTTATAAATAATGAATACAATGATCTAAGAATGGAAAAAAAAATATTGAAATTCAAATTGAATTAGAAATAAAGAAATCAATCTTTTGCTACATTTATTTCTTAAAGATTTTCACTTCTAATTGATAAGAAAGACCATATTTTATATAAACATATAATTATATATTATAAATATATACCATTTATTTGGAGTAGTTCCCATCTATTCAAATCATAAAATTTGCATCTTTTGGACATAGTAATCCTTGTAGTAACCAGATCCATATCACTACTTTGACCCTCCAAACACAGCCTAATAACCAAAAAGGAACACCAAGAAGAGAACATAAGCCGTTCGTAAACAGATAAACTAACGAGGACACTTGCTGATATAAGAAGACAATTCCTTCCCCAAGACTCAATAGTCTCCACTTCCTGGCATCAAAAAGCTCCAAAACGTTATCATTCATAAGGGAAATAAAGGTGTAGCAATCCCCGGATGTTTCTCCAACTGAGAAATCCAACCAAGCAATGTAAACCTTGAGAGGCAATAATCCCATTCTCCTCTACAGTCCCCCACACTCCCATCTGAATGAATTACTTTGATTCTATCCATAGGCTTGTGGCATGTTCGTCGCAGGTAGTTTTTCATCTTGATGGTAGATCATGGAATACTGATATAAAAGTTGATCGCTGCTGTTTCTAGATTAGATTGTGTAAGAAGATTAGACTGTGTTAAGAGTTTATCATCGCTGTTTCTGAACTAGACTGTCTAAGAGTCGCCACTGTTTCTGAATTAGACGAAGAGTTTATCGCTGTTGTTTCTGAACTAGACTGTGTAAGAGTCAATCGCCACTGTTTCTGAATTTGACTGTTTAAGAGTTGATCACTGCGATTTCTGAATTAAACTGTGTAAGACTTTGATTGCCGGAATTTCTAGATTAGACTGTCTAAGAGTTGATCGCTGCTGTTTCTGAATTAGACTGTGTAAGAGTGGATCTCCACTGTTTCTAAATTAGATTACCTAAAAGTCGATGTTGTTTTTAGATTAGACTGTGATCTCAACAATACAAAACTATAAGAATCAAAGAATGAAAGAAGAGAACAATTATTGGGTTGTTGAGAGAAATGATTGAGTATGATTGGATTTGTTACGGAAATATAGAAATGGGTTTTCGGTGGGAATAGTGACCATTCAAAGTCGGTTACAGAGAGATTTGAAATGTGGACGGTGAGTGAAGAAAAGATTGAGACATTGTATAGAATGACTGTACTGTGGTCAAATGCACCGACTATTTACCACCGCCCAATAAATTATTATTTTCAATTTCTATAGTTGTTCGCATGTGCAGTAATTGGTATTTGACTGGATGAAGTGTTTGAATCGCGTAATATTTGGTAGAAGATGCGAAAAAATTGAAAGAATTTCCTTCGCCATGACTGAGCATCGAGCTGGTATTGGTTGTTGCCAGCATTCAACCTTATTTAGTCAAAGTAAGTCTATTTTTTTTAGTCGTTAATTTTTTTAAATTTTTTTTTTCTTATTTGGAAGATTCGGTTCCATTTATGTATTATATTTTTTTATGCTTTTGCTTACTTTATTGTGTGATGTAGATCTGCAGCACTCAAACAATGAAAGGGAAAAACTAAAATATTAGTTGTTTGCAATCTATATATCAAAAGGTTTCTTTATTGTAGTAGTTTTTATGGTATGGTCAAGGTCTATAGTAGGTGCTAGTTATAACTAACTAATTGGTCAAAGTATAGTGGGGATTTATTGTAATTTTTTTGATATATAAGTCAAATTTATCTAAATCAATCGTGTATTAATGAGGGGGGCTTATTTTCTAGTATTAACAATAGAAATATGAATTTCCAAGTTCAATAATCTTATAAGAGCATAAGATTTATGAGTACAATTTCTAATAGGGGGTTTGAACCATGGTGGGGTTCAATTTGAACAACTCAATAGTCCAAGAAAGGTGTGCAAAATGGACAAGCTTAATAGTCGAATAGAAATTTGAACCTTGGTGACAACAACAATATTGCCAAGATTTATACAAAAAAACCATGTCATTAATGTTAGATTTATGTAATGTTATAAGGGTGTTTGTCAATTAAGGGGAAAAACCAAAACAAAATTGGAGTGCATAGATTAATTAAACAATAATAAATAAATTTAATTTAAGATATATCTGAATTGAGACAATAAATTAAAATAGGAGTTGCTTTTCAAAATGAGAAAGGGTTTGGTAACTGATGGATATGACTTGGTGGCAACATATTACAAATTATCATTTGATGGTTGAAAACCATGCTATAATATTTTATTTGTCCTTGTGAAGCCTTAATAAACAATAGTTGAACTCTATTTTGACCTAAAAGTAATTAAGGTCCAAAACCAACCTAGTTTGATTTAATAATAGAAAAATGAACGTGTGCATGAATTACATGTGGTATACAAACTTGGAAGAAAAAATAAATAAATACGTTTGAAAGATACAAAATAAGTCTGATCTTTTAAATGTGTATAGGATAGTATTAATTTCTATTGTACATACTAGCTATATATTACATATACATTAGGCATTCAACCCTAGAGGTATCAAAATTGTTTTATAATAAGTACAACGATCTAGGAATGAAAAAATAAATATTAAAATTCTAATTGAACTAGAAATGAGGAAATCAATCATGTGCACTCAATGAAAACTAATAACGAGGCTTAAAATGACTTGTAGAAAATAATAACTATGTGTCTAGTAAATTTGAGAGTTGTTTGATTTATATTTTAGAAAAGTACCCAAAATCTAATATAAGGAATAGATACAACAATATTGTAAATATAGATAATTATATATCAAAATAGTTTAGTAAGGTTAGCTCCTAGTAATACAAAAGACATTGAAATCGTCAAGAGACAAAAATCTATAATAAGTAATACAACATAAGGAAATATTATGATAGATTAATCATAATACATTAGGTGAGTAAAGTATACATATGTTATGTGGGAGAAGACATGGTAAATGAAAGGGAACATGTAGCCATAATAAACTTTTCAACATAACCTCATGAGAGAAAAATATGTAAAAAGGTATCCAAAATCCATACCATTAAGATGACACAAAATGTATCCTTGTGAATCTCTCATTAGGGAAAAACCTAGCCTCCAAAAGAATCCACACACTACATGTATTATCTCATGAATAAATATTATAATATGTGCTTGTAGAATCTCCATGTAGGCCTTACAAAATATCAATCTATATAAGTGCATTCATGTGCACAAGAAAGTGATATAGTCAAATAACCATACATCTCAATCCATGATCACTCTCCTTACATATGTGACCTCCAAGATATTCTCAATCCACCTTACACAATAAGTCAATGACTATGAGCACCAACTAGCCAATCTCAACAACTACTCATGTGCTTGCTTCTATAGAAATAAGCTTACACAAAGCCACCAAGTGGTTTTATATAAACAATGGTTTTAATAAGTTATGATCCTACAAAACTATTTTCCCTATATTTAATTTTCTAATAAGTTTTTCTTTTTTGATATTTAGTTTTCCTTTTCTATTACTAAAAATTAATATCAAATAGTTTATCAATATGAAAACCACATTAGATATTTATCCCAACATTAGTCACAAAATACAAATTGGCCAAAAAAATGTTAACCCATATGATGTGTGAATCCATATGTCTCTATGGGAACCAAAAATAATGTTAATTTATATTTTTTGAGCATTATACAAGGTGAACAATAGAAATTTTCCCAACATTCTCCCTCTTGTTGCATTCATTAAATATATGGGGTCCAAATTAAACTCAACTTACATCAAGGTAAAAATCACTATAGCCAACATAAACCATCAAATATACAGGTGCTTCTTGTACTCCATCAAGATAGCTAAAATAATAACCAAGTTGACTACCATCTCAAACACAAGCCCTATCATCCTCCATTATATCCTGTCGAAAGAGATGTTATATTAAACTATTAGATAAAAGCACAAATCCTACCTCATATCAAGATCTAACCAAAAACATAAAATCTAAAGGTTACAAGTAGGCTTGAGTAGTTATTGTATACATGAAAATGTGTTTTACAGGTGTCATACATATGGAGTCAAGGAGTAGAGGGTTAGGGTTTCATGGACATCATGGACATGGAAGGTTGTAGGGGCAACAGTAGAAATTGGAGCAGTGCAAGAAGTTTCTAGCTTGTAACCTCAAGTAGGTTGTGGGAGGATTTTCCAAGAAGAGGAAATTGGGTGGACCGAGTGAATAGGTCGAATATTTATGGAAAATTTTAAAATGATTAGAATCGAACCCCTAAGGAGTTCTTGACACTAGTTAATACTATAGTCATCTCAATCCAAACTAATTTTGTGGCTTGGAAGGACTTTTTTAATCTATTCAAGTAGTGTTCTTTTTCATGAAGCAGGGTGGAAGATGGCCTTATTTCCCACACATCTAAAAGTGGTGTGATGAGAAATAGGGT
Organism: Chamaecyparis obtusa; assembly: GCA_027943335.1. Taxonomy (NCBI): domain Eukaryota; kingdom Viridiplantae; phylum Streptophyta; class Pinopsida; order Cupressales; family Cupressaceae; genus Chamaecyparis; species Chamaecyparis obtusa. The sequence goes on from BSBK01013069.1 coordinate 16,833, forward strand.
AATCATTTCATTCTCAAAACACTTCCATTTTTATTTTTTCAGTTATTTGTGGGTGTGCCCATGAGAAGAAATTTTTTCTCTGTAATAGGCCCTTTGTCATGGGTGGTATTGGCTTCTTTATTAAATATTGGTCCCCAAACCTTAACCCTTAACAAGTTTCTATAGAGGAGACTCCCATATGGATGTACCTCTATAACCTTCCCCAAGAGTATTGGAATGAGGAGATTTTAATGGTTGTAGGGAATAAACTAGGTAAGTTCCTAAAAGCTTATGAAGCTATTGAAAAAAGCATTTTAGTTTGTATGTGTGGATTTTCATAGCTTAGAAACCATATTCATTATTTCCATATGTAATAAATATTTGCACAAGAAAAGGCCTTTTGTGGAAAGAAATTAAAGTTGAATAAATTATTGAAAAATGTAGGAAATGTAAGGGTTGGGGATAGTTAGAGGCTAAATACATTGAGGATAAGAAAGGGAAGGATTTGGAGTAGGGTGTTTTTGAAGCCAAGTTGATTTTATTGTCAAAGGAAATACAAGATGAAGTTGGCATGTCTCAACTTGAACATTAGGAGGATGAAAACCTATAGGGGATCCCTAAGGAAGGTCTCAGTGGTGAGCAGTGCATAGGGGATCCCTAAGGAAGGTCCACAACTATCTATTTTGGAACCTAAGAGAAATAATGGTAATCAAGGGATGACTCATGTATAACTACATCTTTTGTAGGAACAATCTCATGGGTATGGTGGAGATTCCTTGGCTTTTCCTTTTGGACCAGGGAAAATGTATGTAGTGAGTGTCCTTGTTAATCAAGCTAATGGGAGGTAAAAATTATTTGTGAGGAAGCGGTTAGGATCTGGGTGGCTCTTTTGGGAAGTGAGAATATTCTCAAGTCAAAGATGGTTGTATGTGTTAGAGATTCTCTTTCTTTAGATGTGTTGACTCCTCACAAAAGTGATAAGGATATGGGGATCTATTGTTTCCAATTGTTAAGGATATTCATGTGTCACCTACATGAGAGCCTACGTTGGAGACCATCCAAAACAAAGGAGGGGAGGAAGGCTCCTCCTCTTTAGAAGAGGAAGATGTGTTCATATTTTAAAATGTGGAAAATATTTTTGAAAAGAGAACCATCAACCAAACCAAATCTAGATCAAATAAAGTTAATGTGGAAGGTAAGAATTCACGAGGTCACCAGACCAATTTGATGCTTTTGGAGATTGTAGGCAATTAGAAGGGTCAGAGTAACTGAGGTTCATGAGAGAATTGATCCCTCATGTGCATTAATGAGGGTCCTTATGTGGAATGTAAGGGGCTGGAATACCCCTAACAAATGTTGTTTGATCTAAAGATGTTTTGATCAAGAAAAACTTGATGTTATCTATTTACAAGAAACAAAACCTAATCAGGAAGAGTCTCAAAAAGTGTTTGGTGATTGGAAATATTAGAATGGGGTTTCTTGGAGGTTTTTTTTGGCTTTGAGAGGGCTACTATTGCCATGGAATCCTTTCTCAGTTGATGTTGATTTTATTTCTTGGGAAAAATCTTAGCAAATAGTAAAACTCAAGTTGTTTCACTTGTAGAAAAATATTTTTCTCGTAAATGTATATTGTCTAACCAGTACTCTATACAAAATAATGGTCTACACCAGAATTTCTAAGGTTTTCAAATTGTTATCTCAAAAGGTCTTTATTTTTGGTGGGGACTTCAATGTGACATGGATAATTATAAATAAAAAGGGGGAAAGGGTTCTTGGAGTTCCACTCAAAGAGACTCTCAAGAGTTTGTGACTGTTAATGGCTAATGGGAGATTAAACCTACCAATGGTTCTTTCACATGGACTAATTGATGGCAAGGCTTCTCCACTATTGTGAAAAAGTTAGACTAGTTTTTTTAAAGTAGGTTCATGGGTCTCCAGGTTCCCTTTGTGTATGAAGCCTCCATTCCGCTCTTTGCTTGTTCTAACAGTTTCCTAGTTTCATTAGTGCTACAACGATATTTAGATCCTTTGAGGCATCCTTTTAAATTCAAAAAGATGTGCTTTAGAGAGGGATGCTTTCGTGATTTGGTGATGTATTGGTGGATAAATTATCCACCTTTTAATGGGAAAAAAGGCTTTTGGATCATCAAGAAATTGCAACATATTAAATCCAGTCTCAAAGTCTAGAATATAACCCACTTTAATAATATTTTTCCAAAAAAATGGGTGCTTGAAGATTAGATGGAAGTATTGAATACCAAGGTGATTAATGAAGGTATGGATCTTGCATAGATTTCCTTATTGATTTAAATACCTTCATGCAAATTACTCAGAAGTGCTTGTAAAAGGGAAACAAATATAAACAAAAATTAAGGGAGAACTAGCTTAAAGAAGGCGACCATAAAACAATTTTTTTTACAACTTTGTTAAATCTAGGCACTTGATCAATATGATTTTATCCATCAAGCATCCAAATGGGGAATGGATTCATGATTCAAAATTAACAAGCAAGTTGTTTCACTTTTTCCCTCTCTCTAGTCTACTAAAGGATCTAGGTCTATGGAGGATTTTGATGATATTCTTGGAGTGGTTCCTAATTTAATCACAAAGGCTAACAATAGATTTTTACAAGAACTAGTTTCTCTTAAATAAGTTTGAAACTCCCTTTTTTCTTTGGATAAAATCAAGGCACCAGGGTCAAATGGCTTCCAAGCACTATTTCTTAAATAAATTTGTAATCTTGTGAAGTAGGAATTGTAGGAAGTGGTTGAGGAGTCAAGAAGGTATGGCTTTGTTTTATAGGATTTTTAACAATACCATGGTTTCTTTAATTCCAAAAGGGAGGAGATTTAGATTTTTAAAGATTTTAGACTCATTTCCTTGTGCAACACTATTTATAAGGTCATTTTTAAAGTAGCGACAAATGGATTGAAGGGCGCGTTGGGGACTATTATTTTAAAGGAAAAAATTGGTTTTCCCCCCAACAGATCAATGGTTGAAGGCATTATTAAATCACACGAGGAAATTTATTTTGTTAGGATGGGAAGTCTTCAAAATATGTTTTTGAAGTTGGATATCAAGAAAGCATATGATAGTGTGGACATGGATTTCCTTTTGAAGGTTTTGGAGAAGTTTAGTTTCAATCCTAATTGGATCTTTTGGATTCAGAGCCTCATTTGTTCCCCTTATGTCTCTATTTTCAGAAATAGAATCCCTCAAGGATTTTTTGAAACTTTTTGTGAGCTGAGGCAAGGGGATCCCATTTCCCCCTTTCTCTTCATTCTCATGGCATAAGTAATAGGAAGGCTTATTATTAAATATAGGGCTTCTTGTTTGTGGAGATGGGTAAATTTTGTAAGGGGTACAACCCCAATTTATCACCTCCAATTCATAGATGATGCACTATTGAGGGGGAAAAATATATTTGGAAGGAAAATATCATAAAAATAGTGCTTGAGAAGTGTAGAAAAATATTTGGTCAAAGAGTTAAATGGCACAAATCTGAGATTTTTTCCTTCAATATAGGTCTAAAAATTTAGGAGATATCTAAGATCTTGAATGCGAAATTGGGTGCTCTTTCGAGAAACATTTTGAGAATTCCTTATTTGCAAGTGCATGTAAATTGAATCTATAGAATAGTTTGATTGATGGTTGTAGTGTTAAAATGGAGGGCTAGAAGAGCACTTGTGATTAAATTTGGTAGGGAGAATTCTCCTTTTCAAATTAGTTATCTTAGGCATGCCTATTTTCTCTATGATGTGTCTACCATCCTAAAAAGTTAGCACCCAAAACTAGATTCTTTATTAGGACCTGTTAGACCCCATTTTGGTGATTTCAAGGTCTGAATACCCGTTATGTTTGATCTTGGAAACCTATTACTCACCCCCTACATATTTTCATACATCCTAATAACATGTCCAATTTTGGGCACATTCTCTAGGGTACAAAATACCAAAACCATTATTTCCTTGGGATAGAGAAAATTTGGTGTTTTGTCCCTGAGGGTTTTGTCCAAAATTTGGCTTGAGGCCCTATGTCAGGGTGCTAGTGGGAAATCTAATCCCATGGTTAGCCTAGATTATTTTTTAATCTTGAAATGATGGACTGAGTATAAAAACCCCCTGTCTCTCCTCATTTTGGTATCCATTATCGAGTGTGAACATTTACTATCAAGTTTTCAAGAAATCAAGAGCAACTGAGAAATTGGATTCAAGACTTGATGGAAAGAATCCAAGATCAAGTTTCTCCAAGTCTCAAGTTGTTCAAGTCTATTCAATTCAAAGGAAATATTCTTAAATTGAAGTAATTTTCTCTCCCATGATATCCAAGTAGAGGAATTTTCAATCAAGGAAGATCCTTCCTAGGAGTAGAGTTCATATATCCATCCATTTATGATAAAATTCTCAATTTTGCATTACATTCCAAATTCAACTCCTTGATTTCATGTACATTCAAAAATCTTCATTGGTATGAGAAATTTCTACATCTGTCCATGAGGATTTATGCAAGGTGAATCAAATATTTACCTTTTTACATACTTTCCTTTATGAAATTTAATTTCATTTTCAAGGTTGATTCCTAGATAGGGGTTTGACCAAGGAAAACATATTTATACAACCTTTTCCTCATTTTTCTATGTGCAGGAATAAGTTACAGAGTTGTCAGACAAAATATAGAGAGATCAAAAACTCTCAGAAGATCCTTGAGAAATTCAATCAAAAACATTAGGAATAGATCACCAAAACCATTTTTACCTGGTCTAGATCACCAAAACAATTATGTACCCTACATTCTATTTCTTGGTTTTATCCATAGGTTAGATTTGCATTTTGGTTTCTATTTTTGTACTTTTCATCTCTCTATCAGTTTATATTAGTCTGTTATTTCCAATTTTTTAGTAACTTCCCTAAATAATCATTTACATTAATTTTTCTCATCATTTCCATTTTTATTATTACATATTTAGCAAAGGATCATTTTCCCATTCAGTGCTTGAGTCTTCTCTTGAGCCTAGTGGGTCATCTTCCTTCCAAATGTTCAATTGTAAAAAGGGAGGTGTACATTTACCTATTTACCTCATCTCCCTGTTTCCCTTACTATACATTTTTGGTGAACCTGAATCTTCTTACACACTTCTAATTTTGGTACTTGGGTCCTCTTTGCATGTGAGGATCTCCTTTGTATGCATTACATTAAATCTTCATATTTGATGGTTAGATGTGCTTTTCATTGAAATTTATTTTTTTCTTAGTTGAACTATATATCTTTGACAAATTTTGTGTTTGCATTATATTTATCTCTCTTTCATTCTATTTTTCATGATTGTTATTACCTTGAGTCCTACCTAGAGCATTTTGGTTAGGAGAAGTCATAGACTTATGAGTTCTTTTAATCCCAAGTCCTCTATTTTTCCTAGGAATCTTGATGAGACTAACATGTCTACTAATGATATTCCTTCTATTATTGAGAACAACTCTTCCCACTCTTCTCATGATGAAGATGAGGCCTTAATATTTCTTCCTATGCAAGTTCAAAAAATTTCCCATGACTTTGAAAAATTTGAGCAATGATTAGGACAAGAAAATTCCAATCCTAAGGTTATCTCCAATTTGAGAAAGATGATTCATAATGATGAACACAATGTTAATATCTTGCGTAATATTTCCTATCTCATTAATAACAATGCCAAGCCTCTTAGAGATTTTTAGGTTTCATTCCACCCAACACAAGTGTTGAGACCTCCATTCCTAATTATACCTCCATTCCTAGTGTGTCCACTTATGGTCCACCCATTATAACTACTTCTATTCAAAATCTCAATCCTACACATGTTAGTATTCCTAATCCTATTATTTCCACTATTCCTTCAAGTGTTCTTTGTGCTTCCTTTCCTTCATCAATGCCCACTTACAATAGTGTTCCTTTTTCATATTCCACCATTCCTTTCACTTCTCATGATAGTCCAAACATTTCACACATATCTCCTACTACTCTTTCTACCGATTCTACTATTAGTAGCTTGGCTCAAACTGTGTCTTCCTTGCACAAAAAAAATGCTCCCATGACTCAATCCAAGTTCAACATTCCTACATATGACATTGCTAGTGCTTTGTCCTTGGATATCTTTTGTGCTATTATTCCTTAATACATGGAAATTCCTCACCTAGAGACTTATAATCACAAAGGTGATCCTTTGACCCATATCAAAACCTTTCAAACATTGTATAGTGATATCTCTCATGATTGTAGGCTCATGGATAAACTGTTTACTAGAACCTTTTGAGATAAATCCTTGTAATGGTATTATTATTTTCCTCCTTATTCTATTGACTCCTTTCAAACCCTTACTAATTCTTTCATCTAACAATTTCAAAATAATATTGGTTCTAAGAGTTTTTTGACTAATTTAATGCACTATAAACAAGCTATTAAAGAAAAAGCGACTGATTTCATTAGTAGATTCAAGCATTTGCATGCTCAAATTTCTTATCTTGTGCCTAATATTGATTTGTAATGTATTTTATTTCTAATTTACAGAAAGACATTAGAGATAAGATTCTTCTTTTTGAATTTGCTTGTTTTACTCAATTGTGTGCAATGCTTCATAATTATCAGCTCCAAGTGAGTCAATTTGAGAGCACACTTTCAATGTCTATGGTTGATAAGAGTGATGTCACATCCCAGTCCTATAAAAAGTTTCAAAAACCCAAGAACTTCATCAAGATCAATAATTCATCCAATAATGTTGATGAGCAAGTGGCAGCAATATCTAAAGATGTAGCTCCTTTGCCATCTATTTTTATACCTTCTCGTAATTTTACACATCTTTTTGACTCTTTGCATAATGTGATGTTGAAGTTGATTAATGGTAAAGTGGTAAATCTTCCTCTTATTAAATCTATTGACACATCCAAACCTTTTCCCAAATCCTTTGATCACAATTTTTTTTTAATACCATCATCAACCTAGTCATGATAAGTTGAGAAGTGTTTCCATTTGGAATTTGTTAATCAAGACCACATTGATTCTAATACTATATTTGTTAAGGTTGTTTATGATCAAGGAAAAAAATCTGTAGCACCTCCCAACTAAAACTTGCAGATCTATACCTATCCTTTGTTGTCTCATTCAACCAATATCATTGATTCTAACCAGTCTTTACCTTCTTCTTCTACCCATGTTTTTTACTATGATGATAAGTATATTTAAGCCAATAATGTTGTTAATATTATTGATCAATCCAAATCTGAACCTAAATCCAAACTTGAACCTTATCTTTGCATTACCTTTGATCATAGTGAGATAATTAAAGCACCTGATGGTCCTCTTTACATTGTTGTAAACATTAATGATATTTTTTTCTCTCGGTGTCCATATTAACCCTACTTGCATGGTGAATATGATTATTGAAGAATATCTTTACACTAGAAAATTACAACATGATTTCTATGAAAAACTTGATGTGATGATCTAAGCTTGCAATGGTTTCACTTATCCTACCCATGGTTCTATTGCATTTCCCATAGAAGTTGGTGATAAAACTATAGATGTCACCTTTTTTGTCATCCCAAATTATGATCATTTTCAAGTTAGACTTGGTCTTCCTTGGCTTTCTTTCATAAAATTTATAGCCTCTCCTATCCATAAGTATTGTAAGTTTCCCCATAAAGAAGAAATCATCACTGTTAATCATAGTCTCTATTAGCCTTCAGTACCTCAAGAGTCCTTTGATCTTGACTTCTTTTAGCCTTCTATGCCTCAACCAACTCAATCCCATAAATAAAGTCTCTTTTGATCATATCAAAAATACAAAATCCAAAATATTTTTGAGCTTAGCAATCCTAAGAATGTTCCATCTCCTTGTCTTCGACCTAGACTTCTCCCTACACCTCCTATATATGCTTGTGTTCTACCTCCTATATATTATAAATTTTTAGCCAATGTTATCTCTCAACCTTGTGTGGTTCCTTTCATTCTTTGTAAAGAAGAAAAGGGCTTGATGTTTATTGATCCTAAACCAAACCAAACATAATCATTGTGCTCATGATTTCCACCATAAATTTCATGCTAAATCGCATGAGTGTGCTTGCCAAAACCTTTATTCTCCTAAAACACCTATTGATTCTTTGATTTCCTTTGATTAGCCTATGTATAATCCAAAGGAAGTTGATTTGAAAAAGATTAAATTGAACAAATATGATAATTATATTTATATCTTGGATTATATTTAATTAATTTGGATGAAGAATATAATCTTGATCTTCATAATGATGATATTCATGCTAGTGATTTTGATGATATGTATGAGTTTATTGATGTTAATCATGATTTACTAGCTATATTTGCAAAACAATTATCTTTTAGTCCTAGTGACAAAAAAATGACCCATCTTTACAACATGGTCCTTGTTTGGAACTAGCTCTTGTTCTGTCTATCATGTTGTATGTTTCTCATCTGGCATGTTTCCCACCTTCCCTAAATATTGTAGATCGAGATAGGGGTAGGCGATATGATGGACTAGCTCCTATTTTGCAGTGGATTCTTTGTGTTTATTTTTGTAATGTTCTTCCCCTGTAATGTGTTTCTTTCTATACATTTTATTTATATTTATTTAGATGACCTTCATTTCTTTGTTGACCCAAGGTGATAAAGGAATCAATCTATCATGAAATTCATCTATTTATATCTCATTTTTTCTATATGTTGTTACATGTTATGTTGTGCATGGGACACTATTCCTAAATGTGCCTTTGTGTTTTTAGATTAGGGATTATGAAAAAGGAAACCACCTATTTTGTTTTGTCTCTATGATGCCGACCCAAAAAGAATCTTATGTATGACTCTTATGTCCTCTTATTCCAATTCTACTACCTCTAGGGGATGATGATAGTATCATCTTGGTGATCATGTTGACCCCTAAGATAGTAGATCCCTTCGTGTTTCTTTATCATGTATTTTATTTCCCTTGTGATGTACTTTCTTGGGGGCATCTCATTGTGGAAATATTTCTTTTTGGTGCATGTATGCTCCATTAAAGATATTTCTTCCATTAAAGTGTTTGCAATCGCTTCAACATGGGGGCATATACTTCGCTCCTTGTTTCACATTTTCACACACATACACAATGATTCAATGCAATCACTCTTGTAGATGGATAAGGAGACAATGCTTTCCTTATGTTCATCTTTTCATTGGATCCCTTAATGGAGACAATGATTGTCTAGAGGATTGATCCTCCTTTTCTATATCCCTTATTGGAGACAATGCTTTCCTTAAGGATTGTTCTTCATTTCTTTAATCTATTTAGAGATAATGCTTTCCTTAGGCCTAATCACCCTTTTATATCCCTTAATGGAGACAATTATTTCCTTAAGGATTGATCCTCTTTGATGGGTTTACTAGCATAACACAAATGTATAGACTTTCAATGCAATTGGTTACAATTCTTTCTATTGTGGGATCCATAGTAAGGTAGTACCTTAGTACACTAGTGGTAACACCTCTCTTTCTCTCTCTTTTGAGAGATGCCTCTTTTATATTGGTTTTGGATTTGATGAAGACTTAAGTCACTTGGGGGCTTGATGTTTCTTTGTCTCCTTGACCTTTATAAGATTATTCTTATGCATTGATCTACGTTACTGTGAGCATGAGTTTGCCTCAAAATCTCGCTAAAGTGGGAGCTAAACATATTGACCTAAAAAGTTAGCACCCATAACTAGATGCTTTATTAGGACCTATTAGACCCTATTTTGGTGATTTTGAGGTCTGAATGTCTTTTATGCTTGATCTTGGAAACCTTTTATCCTTGCTCCCCCGACATATTTTCACCCATCCTGACACCCTGCCCAATTTTGGGATCATTCTCTAGGGTACATAATGTCAAAACTATTATGTCCCTGGGACAAAAAGAATTTGGCATTATGTCCCCAAGGGTTTTGGCCCATATTTGGCTTAGGGCCCTATGTTGGGGAGCTAAATGATGGATTGAGTATAAAAACACATGGTCGAACTAGATTATTTTTTAATCTTGAAATGATGGATTGAGTATAAAAACCCCATATCTCCTCTCACTTTGGCATCTATTATCAAGTATAAGCATTTACTATCAATTTTTCAAGCAATCAAGAGAAACTGAGCAATTAGATTCAAGATTTGAAGGCAAGAATCCAAGGTCATGTTTCCCCAAGTCTCCAATTCTTCAAGTCCATTCAAGTTAAAGGAAATTTTCCCTAATTGAATCAAGTTTCTCTCTCACGATGGACAAGTAGAGTAATTCTAAATCAAGTAAGAAGATCCTTCCTTCCATTCATAGTCTCTCTCCTTCATTACGAGTAATTATCAAACATATCTACATTTAAGATCTAGGAGTGACGTTCATATATCCATGCATTTGTGAGGGAATCCTTAATTCTACATTATATTCCTCCAAGGTCAACTCCTTGATTTCAAGTACATTCAACCATCTTCATGGGTATGAGAAATTTCTACATCCATCCATGAGGATTTATGCAAGGTGAATCAAAGTTTTACCTTTTTACATACTTTCCTTTATGAAATTTTATTTTATTTTCAAGGTTGATTCCTAGACAGGGGTTTTTCTAAGGTAAACCCTTTTAGACAACCTTTTCCCAATTTTTTTGTGTGCAGGAACATGTTACAAAGTTGTTTAACAAAATATGGAGAGATTAGAAATTATTAGAATATCCCCAAGAAATTAAATCAAAAATAATAGGTACAGATTGCCAAACCATTTTGTGCCCATTAATCACCAAAACCATTATGTGCCCTATATTGTATTTCCAAATTTTATACATAGGTCAGAAGTGCATTCTGGTTTCCATTTCTATACTTTTCATCTCTTTGTCAGTTTATATGAAATTATTATTTCTAATTTTTCACTAATTTGCCTAAATTATCATTTATAATACATTTTCCCCTCATTTCCATTTTTGTTGTTATATATTTAGAGAATGACCATTGTCTCATTAAGCGCTTGATTCTTCTCTTGATTCTAGTGGGGCATCTTCCTTTTGAATGTGGAATTATGAAAAGGGAGGTGTGAATTTACCTATTTACCCCATCTCCCTATTTCCTTACTATAAAATGTGTTTAAAAATTCCTATTAAATTCATTCGATTGATTGAGAAAAAATTAAAAAAAAATTTGGAATGAGAGTCAGGATCAAGCCAAAATCCCCTTACTAGCAAGAGATAAAATTTTCTAACTTAAATTAGCTAGAGCTGCAGGGCTTTATCATTAGAAGGTTTTAAATGAGGCTATGGGTGTGAAGTTATTTTAAATATGTACAAGATTTCACATCAAATGTGGGTCCATATTTTAAATGGTAAATATTTGGATAGCAATGATAGAACCAAAAATTTTACTATGCAAGATCCTCCTAGAGGTTTAGCCTTGTGGAATCTTATTTTAAGTTGTAGGTTGGTTATCATAGAACACATATCTTGGTTACTTGATGATGAGAAAAATAAAATATTCTAGTTTGACTCTTAGGACAACAACTAATAAAGAATATGGGCCAACTTGATCAATTAAAAGCAATTACAAAGGATAGATGGGGGGCAGGGTGTTTAATTTCCTTTAAATCCCTAAAGAGCCTTCAAAGTCTAGATGAAAATGGAAATTTGTGGAGGATTCGAATCTACGTGATGACAATGCCAAAGTGATAAGAGGTATCCTTGCATTCCACTAGATGATGCTCTCTCAGACCTAGGGTGAATAAATTTGGTGTGGGTCACAAAAGAGGGACTATTCAATAAATTAGGCTATAAAATTTCACAAGAGGTGGTGAGCATGGAGAATTGACCTAAGTTTATCTATTGGAGTAAACATTGTCTCCCAATAGAAAGGGAATTTTTGTGGATAACACTTTGGGGAAGAATTTTAGCTGGAGATAGGTTGAAGAAGATCGGGTTTTTGGTCCCTTTCAAGTGTGTTCTCAATGAAAAATATGAGTAATCTTTGGATCACTTTCTTTTGAATTATGACTTCTCTCAGGCATGCTGGAAGTTTGTCTTGAAACAATTAGGTTGGTAGTGCCCATTTCCAAATATGATTGTTGAGCTCATGTATAGTTTGTTTAGGGTTTGGAATAAATCCACCATTTCCAGTATATGGAAGATTTTCCCTTCAATGGTCATTTTGGAAGCATGGAAAGAGAGAAACTATTATTTTTTTTAGGATACAAATGAAGGGTTAAAGATTTTTTTTCTTCACATTGAAAGGGATATCTTAGAATTGGTTATTAATTTGGCTACTTAGATTAATCTCTAAAAGATAATCTTTAGTCAGGAGGATAGTTGAATTTTGAAAAAATGGTCGTTGGTGAAGTTTAGCCCCATTAATAATCCAACAAAGCAAGGTATTATTAATGAGTTGGAGCCTCCTAAATTGGAGTGGATGAAAGTAATTTTTGATGGAGTTTCTAAAAGCAATCTAGGTCCATTAGGAGCTATATTTGTGGCTAGAGATTGGAACGGGAACCTATTTCCAATTGGTGCAAAATGTCTCTATGATGGGATGAATAATGAGGCAAAAGCTCAAGTTGTTCATGTAATATTAATGGTTTTGATATGGGAAATGGTGATCAATGAAAGACCCCAACTTTCTAAATACATTGGATTACTAAACATACCCTTAAACCAAATCTTATTAGCACCACCCAAATAGATGAAGAGGTGCTAATGCATGATCTAGAAAAAGTGAGATTTGGGTATACCCTATATGGATAGAAAGTCTTATTATGATATGTAAATGCAAGAAATATTCTTATGCTATGACTAAGAAAATGATAACTAATAAGGTGTAATATCATATTTGATGCATAAAATTAAATGCTAAAGGAAAATAGCAATGATCTACTCACCTTGAAAGTTAGGAGAGAACAAGTAAACTTCATATTTGTAATTTACTATACGAAAACTATCAAAACTGAGAACCATTATGGATCTAAAACCATGAAACCTTTAATTCCAGACTATGAAATTTGTATATTTCTAGGAAGATGTATGTTGGTTCCCAAAACTGTAGATTGGGAATCCTATGAGTTTTCCTACTCAATTTTAGGATTCTCCAACTGTCTTGGACAACAAATGGGAGTGAGCGATGATGATACCCCTCCCCTAAACTTTAGGCTCTACAAAACCAAGGTGGGTAAGCCTACACCTTAACCAGACTTCTTGGTTTAAGGATTTTTATAGTAGATAGTAACATAAATAGAACTTATGTTCTCTCTCAAGATGATAAGTGGATACTTGAGACAAATCAAATTGTGAGTATCACAATTATTGAATGTAGTTTAAATGCTATAATAGAAATTCTTTTGAAAGAATGTTTTAAAGTAATGTATTATTTGGTTTGAAATAAATACCGATGACTGCTTTCTACTTGTAATTTTTTTGAACAGAGACTTCAACTTAAGGATAATAGATCAGTGCCTTTCTTTTATTGGGCAATAGAGATAGTTCCTTTTTAATCCTATGTACAACTAAGTGAGACAAAGTACACCACCTAAATTCTCCTATCAAATGCTCCTCTTTAATGTCTTTGATTATTTTATTATGCTACAATCAGTCTTATTAAATTTAACCCAAGCTTAATGAGCCCAATAAGATAGAATTAATAGAGCCTAATAATTCTAATTATCAAATTGCAAAATAATGGGAATAATTTCCAAACATAAAGTGTTAAAGCAGATTTATCTTCTAGAGATAAAATCACAAAGGACTGATCAATCAAGAACGATCAAATCCATAACTCCAAATTAGAGAATAACTAATTTATATTAATGCTCCATAAAGTCTTATGTACAATAGATCACTTGCAGAAAGTGCAGTAGAAAATAATAATTTTTTACATTGTTGATGATTTCCCTCTACCTTTACATTTTACACCACATAGATATGTGGATGAATGGTTTATACACCCCTTTAGGGTGAAGAGACACCACCCTATGCTAAAATTTTAAAACTTCTTTTGAAAAAACTAATCAGCAAATTAACTAATAACTACCTATATTTTGGATTTGGACTTGGTTGAAAACCCAAAACACCTCATGAAAAGATAAGATTCAAATTGAAGCTTGAAAATTGGATTTCCTAACTGGGTCTTTTTTATATTGTTAAATTTTTATCATTTTCAGTCTTTGTTGACATCATCTTCACAATAGGTCAAAATTCCAGCATCTTTGAAACCTTTGCTCACACAATTATGATTGTTCTTGTCATAGAGCTTCCTTCCTTAATCCCTAAACTTTTAATTGAAAATTAATATAATTTTTTATCCCATTTCATGTACTCCATCATCAATTATTGAGCATGGATTTTAAGAGGCCATTTTTTAGGGTTTTATCACTATATAGGACTCCAAATTTTGCCAAAAATTTAGAGCTCCAATAATGTCAACTCAAGTCGATCTATTCCTAGAAATTTGACCTATTCCCATAAAGTTGACATATTCATAGAAGAGTAAGATCTAATAAAATATGTAAAGGATCCCTAGTTCTAAATCTTTGAAAATTGGGATCTATAAGTTTTCCACCTACTCCTACACACAAGGAAAAAAGGGGAAATTATTTTGGAAAGGGGCTTGCCTTGGTCAAGCCCCTATATAAGAATTAACCTTGAAATGTAATTGAAATTGTATGAGGAAATCTAGATTTGAAACATAAATTACCTTATACCTCAATGAGGCAATGTTTCTTTGGGGATGATCACAAATGCTGATGCAATCGCTTGGAATCCACAAAAACCCACTAAGAATTCATGAAACCAAACCCTTGGATGATGATTGTTGTAGGTTTCGACAATGAAGAAAGAGGATAAGTAGAATTAAAAAGATTGATGGGTTCCTTGCACTTAAATTCTTGATGGGCTTGAATGCACTGGTGGAACCCTCAAAATTATTTTGACATGATATCATCATAAAAGCCACAACATTCATAAGGATGGAGTTTTTCTATTTCGTAGAAGGAAAGACAACAAGCCTTCAAAATAGAGAAATTTCACAATTTCACAAGTATCAAATTAGATTTTACTGAAAAAATAATCAAAACGTCATCATTTCACGATGATTTGAAGAGCTACAAAATGGTGAAATATTGCCATTTTGCAAGGATATTGCATCAAGACTTGCAAAACAATGGAATTATAATTAGGGATAATAAATGTACATCTTGAATACTAAAAGGATCTATCAAAATATTTAAAGTTGATGCTTGAAAAGATAAATTGGCATAAGGTAGATTAAAGGTCACATTAATTCCTAGTGTGAAAAGACAAATAGGACACAACTACATTCTTGAGGGAATGTATGAGGTGTAAGATCAGATTGCCAAGTGTGTGAATTCTTTCAACCACAAGCATCACTGAGTGGAAAATGACCATAAGGAAGATTGTTAGTTAGGTTTCTAAATGCGGTTAAAATTAGAGCTAATGAGTGGTAACATGCGGTCTTCCTATAAAAAAGCCAGGATTAACCCAAAATGCATATTGTATGATTAAGACATAAGTATCTGTTATAAAGATGGGCTTTCCAACCATTTTTTATCCTTTGAATGAGGACCCAGTGATTCAACCAGTATTGAAGTCTGACTTAATAGGCTCAGAGGAGGACCAATATGATGTGCTAAACAATTTGATGGATGTAGCTTGGGAACTTCATACTAGTAACACTGTGTACCAGAATGACATGTTTGAGTGAGAGGTCGAATAGGATAGGGGAGAATTGCTAACATGATGTGAGCCATACAGATGAATGATAATGGATGGGTTCTATATGGTATGGAAAATGAATTTTTGGAGATGTTGTGCTTATTCCACATTAGGTGATACCATGTTCTTGATGTAGTGTGTACATTTTACAAAACTATACATAACACTAAAAGTAGTCAGTTTCTAGTTAGGAAGTGATGTGTTGATCTCTAGTTTGTACATGTCCTTTAATTGTGTATAAAAAGGATACTAAGACCATTCGAGAGAGGATGGGGGATAATAGAGATAGATATACAGATTTATATAGAAGCATAACTTTTTGAAGATGATTACATAGGGTGATGCAACTAAAGCACAAAATAATTGTACTAGTTTTTTGAAATTAATACAAAGACCCTCTTTTTGTCCAAATTGACGATTGTAAATTCATTTACCTTTGATGATTCTAGTCGTCTATGATTGTTGATTTTAAACCAATTACTACCACTTAGATATTTGGTGAAAGCTCAAGTTGTAATTTTAATCTTGGGTAATTAGAGATTACATACGAAGTGTTGTCTGTGTAACTATGTCTAATTGGTTTTCTCAGTGAAATTAAATTCAATTAGACTAAGAATATTGTTGCAAGAGTCTTTTCTATCATTCAGGTAGTGGATGGTGTGTGTTTTTAGCATCTCACAGAGTTTTACATGAAGGTGTGATCAAGGATTGAGTCTATCTGTCGATCCTTGGATAAAGGACTGGTCTAAAGATTATTTCATAATTTTGGGAATATTCATAAAACTGCAAAGTTCATTATTCCATTAATTATATTCATAATTCATAAAAATAAGATTTTCTTGCAAATCATTTAATTCATAGCATTCATAGCATTCATTTTGATTAAACTCAAGAACCAATCGCCACCTTGAGATATCATAAAGTTTAAATTTTCTATAGAAAAGCCTTTGACAAGTTGAATAGGGTCTAAGGTGAAGGTTTATCCACCTAGATTCAGCAAAGCCTAAACTACATGAGATTTGAATTAGGTTATTGTTCTCATTAGTTGGCCAAAGCTGATTGACTAATCCTATTAGAGAACTAGTAAAAATCATGGATTTCCAATCTATGGTTTTGGGAACCAACATGCACAATACCTTGATTGTGGATGTGGATACAATTGATGGGTGTCATGGATTTCACAATAATGGATGTCAAAATTAGAGGGAGAGGTCTCCTTTTATACACATTTTGGGGCCTAGATTTTGTGAAGCCGACCCAGATTAAGAACCTAGGAGAAATAACCCTACATTGGGCCTAAAGTGCACTAAAAATTAAACCCCTAGGAATAGGCCAACTTGGGCTGACCTATTACCAAAGAGGATAATTTTTAAAAATGTTCCTGGGATTATGTAAAAAGGGGTATTAGAGATTGTAATCTACTATGATAATAGGGTAAACTTTGAGATTCAAAAATACATGTAAAGGACCTACGTGGAAGATGAATTATGTGAATTGATGGAAAATGGGAAGTCATGCATAGAAGTTAGAGCCATTCTCAAGTTTGTAAAAAATAATATTGATTTGAAGGATATAAAGGTCTAGAAGGATGTGAAATCAATGTGGGAACCCATAGATCTAAAATGGGGCTAACAATGAGCACTTAATAAGGGTACTTAATTTTTAGGATGGTACAATGGCTAAAAAATTAAATGCTTCCTATTTACATTTGGAATGAAATTTATTGTTAATTGTTAATGCACTCATCAAAGGGGAAATTAGTGCTTGGAATTTAAATAGATATATTAAAAGGATAAATTCAATTCTTGGCACATTTGAAAATTTCCCATGTAAAATGAGGCAGGAATTGTATTGCAGTGGTACTATCCAAGTTGGGAGTATCATTACTAGAAAATGAAGGGAATGATTTGTTTGAGGAGTATTGTGACATAATTGGTGTGGAGTTGGATCTGGTATATGATGGTAGAGATTATTTTCATCATCAGATGTGATGGATGACACTTTCGTGTGGTAGATGAAGGTTAAATTTTCATTTATCAGGGTTTACAAACACTTCACTTGGTGGGGATTAGTAGAGATAGGTTGATCCATAGTAGGAACTATGGAGGCCAATTTTATACTTTTTCCTCCCAAAAAATAATAGTGTTTCTACAAGAAGATCAAGAAGAAATGCTTGAAGAGATTTTTGTGATAGACGAGCCTATTTTCTAACAGATTGTTGAAATTATTATGGGGAATTAGTTTATGAAGACTAAGAACAAGTACCACTCCAACATTATATTTCTTCTAAATTCCTTTCTTGGGCTTTAGAATTGGGGTCAAAGTTGTTGGAAATATATTTTTGGTTGTTTGTTGATATTGATGTCAAACATTGTGTTTCAGAGGTGTTTGTGGTTTCTCAAACACTAAGGTCTATAATTTTTCTATTATTGGAGGAGTAATCTTGTGTACATAACCTATAACACAATGGAAGACAAGTATGTATTCAGTGGTTCAAAACAGTGAAAGATAAATATGTATTTAGAGCTATAGTATAGTGGAAGACAAGTATGAATTCATAATGGTGGAAGACAAATATGTATATTATGTTCACGTGGTGATGATGTTTATAAGTGCTTCAATTTTATTCTCTTATAGTTAAAATTTTGTATGGTCTAGATGTCTGTGGTTCAGTGAATAGAATAATACATTTTTACAATTGTAGTTAACAATGCTTCATTTATACTTTCCAAAAGTCTTATTATTTAAAAATTAGGGTTGAAGGTATGCTAGTACTTATGCAGATGGATTTAATTCTTTTTCTTGGTTGTGGCATTCTCTGGAGATCCATAATTTATTCTTCATGAGCTGAAAAGTTTCATTTAGTGGTGCAGTGTTATTCAGATATTCTGGTCCAGATATGTGTTGTCATGACTTATAATGTGGCATGCTGACAAGGACTCCCATGAGGCATATTGACATGGTTTATGATGTGGTGTATGGATCTCACCATGGTGTGTGGAGGTATGGATACAGTTGGCAAGTATGTTTCTACATGTTTGAGATGGTGAAGTTGTTCTTACAACTATGGATATGACATTGGGCTATGTGTATCATGTTTGTGGTCCCTCTTTCTCTTAGAGTGGATCATGCTTCTTTATTTAGGTCTAGGTTATGAATTCAATGATTATCTCTTATATAAATAGTTTTGTGTTATATGTGACCTATGTATTTAATGTTTATCTCTTATTTGATTGGATCCATTCTATATTTTGGTCTAGATGATTCTGGCATAGGACCTAATTGCATTTTTCTAATGCCTTGTCCAACTTGTACCTTAAATTTTAATATCCCTTTTGACATGGTTGAACTTGTTGTAGTATCCAATGAACTATCTTGTATATAAGTATAGTTTATGCTTTGGACAAAATGTAAGGTGTGAAGAAAGCATATTGTGTGTGAACCAATGAAGATATATACTCAATAGAGTAGAGCTCAATGATAGTGATAGAGAAGAAAGAGAAGTAATAGTGTGCTACTAAGGTTGAATGTGTTGTTCATATCAGATGCTTTATTAGGAGAATCTCTCTTTTTCCTTGTAAATAATTGTGTGCACCTTGTCCCTAAGACAATGAATCTTGGGTCCACAAGTTTGTTTTTGTATCTTTCTACTTTGGCAGTGAACCTCTATTTACAATTCCAAAGGAATGAGCTCCTATTTGTATTCATTTTTACATTAGTATTGATCTTGTGGTTCTAATTCTGGAGCAGTGAACTCCTACCATATTTTGTAATCAAACTATATACTTTAGTGAATTATTCTTAATGAGAAAGTGCTCATTTCCATTTTGGGTTTTCCATGTATAAAATGTGGGTGTGCATTTGTTGTTGGTTTTGTTCACTACTTTCCTATTATTTTATATGATGTTGATTAAATTTAGCTAGTGGATTTTAGTTTATGTTGGTTCACCACCCCCCTCTCAACATTCAATTTATGTTGAACAATTGGTATCAAAACCTAGTTTCTCTAGAATAAGCTTAACCACTTGAGGTAAATCCAGGATGACACAGAGCTTATATTTTTAGGCTCTAGTATTTGATGGCACTAATTTTCCCCATTGAAAGGGAAGTATGGAATACTATCTAGAAAAATTGCAAAATGGTATTTGGCAAGTTATTCAAACTAGTTTTATCCTCCTTTTGGAAGACCTTTGACTACTAAAGAGGAAATAAAACAAGAAGCTAATGTGAAAGAAAGAATTTTTTTTGTAGTAGTCTATGTGACACAATGTTTGGAAACATGAAAGGTTTGAAAGGTGCTAAGGAGATATGGGATAAGCTAGTCTTGGTATATGAAGGTGATTTAAAGACAAAATAAGCAAGACTAACTAATCTCAAATAGAAGTATGAAGTCCTAAGAAAGGAAGAAGATGAAAGTGTTGAAAGCTACATTTATAGGTTTACTATTGTTGCTAATAGAATCAAATCTACTAGTGAGCATCCACAAGAAACACATCTCAAACTCAAGATCTTATTAACCCTACCAAATTATTTCATACCAATGGCATGTTCAATAAGGGAGAGAAATTATCTGAGTCATTATTCAATTGATCAACTGATTAGTTCACTTTCTTCATCTGAAATTTTAGAAGTTGAAAGAGAAACGAGGGAGACTGCATTCAGAGTTTTTGAAGATACTAAAATTGAGTCATGAAAGATGTCAGAGGAAGTTGAAGAATATTTTTCAAGAAGATTCAAGTGAGATACCGGTAGATACAAAGTTAATTTACCTCTTATTTTCTTTAATTGTGGAAGGATATGACATTTTTCTAATGATTGCAAGTATAAGGAATATCTTAGTGAATCAGAAGATGATGATAGAAAAGACAATAAAAAGAAAGGTGATTACAAAAAGATTTAATTTAAAAGGAAAGAGTAAAGAGAGATTATGTTCCATGGAGGAATACTTTTCTAAAGATGAGGATACTAATAAAATAATTGAGGAGTGCATGTTTTTATCTATTTATCAAAAGAAATAGGAGATTGCATTGCATACTAAAGTTTTTCCAGGAGAATGGATCATAGATTTCAGTTGTGTAAATCATATGATAGGAGATAAGAGAATATTTTTCAAGTTTGAAGAATATGATGGTGGAAAAATTAAATTTATAGGAGAAGGAAGTGCAAAATGTTGGCATTAAATAGAATTGCCACTAGTGACAACACTTATTTGCATTCTGGGTGCAAATCGAGCAGACAGTGCAAACCGAGCAAGTTAGTACAAACCGAACAGGTCAGTATAAACCGAGTAACATCATGTCTACCGAGTCACCAGTATTTACCGAGTTCAAAACCTATCGAGTGATCAGTATGAACCGTGCCTTCACTTCTACCGAGTGCATGACGATGCCGAGTAATGCAGTGGACGCCGAGTATCAGAAAGTCACCGAGTTAGTTTGCAGGAACCATGTAACCATACTTGGGCTGACTTAGTAGCACTTATGTTTATTTGTCAAGCCAACTTTGTAATTGTAATTGTAATTAATTGTTTAAGACTTGTATATAAACAATGTTGTAAAAATGTCAAAAAAAAGCAAGTAAGAAGCATATGTGAAAAAGAAAGAAAGGCAGAGATAAGTGAATTACAAAGGGCTTCAGAAGTATAAGGAACAACAAAGACAAATTCATCACAGAAGGTGATCAGTACATTAGTGAATCTCAATCAGCAATCCAGTTGCAAAGCCAGAGATCTACTGTTTCATCCTAACAGGTGAATCAGTACTAAATCCTCTAACCGGGTAGACTTAACAGTCTTTTGTAAAATCTCTTTACCGAGTGCATACTTCATTGTATGTTTTGTAAATCCTTTAACAGGGTGGATTTAGCAATCCTTATTGCTCCTAACAGGGCAGATCATCAGAAGTGATCAAATTGTAAGCCTTAACCGGCCAACTTTATTCTGCAGTATTAAAGCTTTGTGGGTTTCATCCCCACCCCAGTTTTACTTTCTTTTTGGAAGGTTTCTGGGTAACCAAATCTATGTGTCATTATTGTGAATTCATTTAAGTTTCATGCTTTTTGTATGCAAAGGTTAAAAGTAAATCACATGTTAAATTCAAAGAAAATTTGGAGTTACTGATTCACCCCTCCCCTCTCAGTAACTCGGTTAATTCCTGAATATTTCAACAATTGGTATCAGAGCAACATTAGTTCTCAAGATAAAGCTTAACTAGCTTGAGCAAAGATCCAGGACAATGGAGGTATTCAAACTGAACAAGGTGATTGAAAATGAAAAGCTAGATCTGGAAATGGCCATAGCTAAACTCAAGGAAGCAAAAGAACATCTTTCCCAATCCCTAAGAAGAAGGAAGGAACTTGCAAATCAGATGAATGATCAAAATTACATTGAAGAAAAGATTGAAGATCTTTTTCCCTTAAATAACTCAGATGAAGCAAACAACGCTGTCAAAGAACTCCTAGAAAAGAATGGGTCTCTGCAGGAAGAAGTGAGAAAATTAAAAAGAGAACAAGAGCTACACTCTACAAGATTCTGTGAGATCTTGGAACAAAGAAATAAATTGAAAGATGAATTAGATGGAAGGAACATTGAAGTCCAAAATAAATCCCTTCAGCTAGAAAACCTAATTAATCAGATCTCTCATACAAATGAGGAAATTCTGAATCTAAGATCAGAAATAGAAAGCACAAGAGAAGAACTAAGATCTGAAAAGGAAATCAATCTAAGATTGGTGGATGACCTAAACGCTGAAAAACAAATCAATGAAGGAATGCTGAAAAGTCAAGAAGACTTGAATCAGCTGTATGAGCGAAATCTTCATAGGCAAAAAGGAAAAGCAGGACTTGGATACAAAGGAGAAGGCGAATCTTCTAAGCAAGGTACTCAAAGAAATCAAAAACCTACTTGTAATCATTGTGGTAAAATAGGACATACTTCAAATAAATGTTGGAACAATGAAAAAGCAGAATTCAATGGAAAATGTTACAGCTACAATCAACCTGGTCACAAAGCAAATGAATGCAGGGAAAAACCAAGATTCAGAGGTAATTGTCACAAGTGCAACAAACAAGGTCACAAGGCATCCGAGTGCAGATCCAAGACATTTAATCCAGCAGAACAAATTATGAAAGCAATGTTTGGATGGGACTACAACACCTGGTGTAGATGTCATTACTGTGGAGAATATGGACACATTGGCATGAATTGCATAAAACATCATCTAAGGAAAAGAGATACTACCGTAAGATGCTTCAAATGCACTAAACTAGGTCACATAGCCAGAAACTGCATGAATGCTAGTGAAGTTGAAGATGGAAAGAAGAATGAAGCAACTAAGGTCAGGAAACAGGCGAGACAAAAATGGATTCCTAAATCTACCGAGCAATCCAGTCCAAGTAATGGAATGGATGGCTCTACCGACTCAAACTAAATTTCCAAGAAAGCACTGGAACTGTATTCTCATAGACCAATCTCAAACAGTTCCAGAACCGAATTAAAAGAAAGATCTAAATCAGCATACAAGATGCAGTAAGATCACAGGGAGGTCGGTATCAGTCTTCACCGAGCAAGGTCGGTACCCATCTTTACCGAGCGAGGTCAGAGCAATATGAATTCTCAAGTTCACCGAGTTGCGAAGTCTTTACCGAGCAATTAATTCTTAGTGGGTGACAGTCTGTCGAAATTCATACCCTAATTTGTACTAAGCATTAATGACAAAGTTATAAACAAAAAGCAAGTATCAAACTCATTCTTCACCGCGAACCTTTAGCACTTTGAGATCAAAAAATTTCAAGAGCAACCCAGTGATTCAACACTTTTGCGAAAGGAATTTTCTGTGAGCTACCATGGCATCATCCAGCACTTCAGCAAAGAAAGGATCTGATATGTTAGTCCAAGGGGAATGGAAAGCACCAGATTTCAAAATCGTGCCCGCAATTGCAGCAGCCCTAGATCTGAACGGAGCTCAATCTCAAATTCCTCCTAAGGTACTACTTATTAACGATATCCGCAATCATTTCAACTGTTCAATTCATGAAATGGGGAACCTAGAATTAGATACTGTGTGTGAAGAACTGTGTGTGGATGGTATTCTGAAACCCGAGCACAAACATCTGGAAGATAAAGGTTTAGTTCACATTGCACATCTACCTCGAAACTTTTGAGATAAATGGGTTAGATACATTCTCAGCCGTGTACATGATGGCAAGATTTGGCTTGAGCAACCCATAGAGATCACAAAGAAGATGATTCATCAAATCACCGGTCTTCCCATGTTGAACAAAGCAAAAACTACCAAAACCCTAGGTCGGACGGAACTAGAGAAGAAAACCCTAGCCGAGTGGGACGGTAGAGGCATGAAAGTTAGCAGCATTACCGATGCTGAACTGAAGTTTGGTACACACATCATTGCCCATAAGATTTACAGTTCTAGTCGACAGAATAGTGTCTCCTGTGAAGCTATCGACCTAGCATACAAAGTGGTCAAGAATAACTTAACATTTGACCTAGCAGACTTATTGTTAAAGCAGTTTAACAAAAACATGGAAAGCATTCAAACTTCCAAAAATAATCCATGTAAGTTTGGATCCTTATTGGGCTGTTTATTCTTCTATGTTCAGAAATTCTTCCCTTCTAAAGGAAAAATTGTATGGAGAAAAGATGTGCCAGCCCTTTATGAAATAAATGAATACATCTCAGAAATGGGTGAAAATTTTGAAAGCATCATGGATAATTATTTTGAGTCTTTCAAGGAGAAAATGAATGACAGATTTCGGATTCCACAGAAGTTGGTGGAAGATTACAAAGATGACATTTGTTTTATGGTGGATTGTGATAATGTATATATTCAAGCAGCTAAACCGAGGACTGTATATGTAAAACCTCTTCCTTATGAGGTAAATATTGATGAAACCAAGAATATCATTGAAGCTCTTCTTAATCAGCCTGTCAATCCCAAAGCTCCATATTTTGGAACATATGATGAAGCTAAGGTAAGAATTGAACTAAGCATAAAGCTTCCACAGGCGGTAAACAAAGGAAAGAAG
Source organism: Chamaecyparis obtusa (assembly GCA_027943335.1). Classification (NCBI taxonomy): domain Eukaryota; kingdom Viridiplantae; phylum Streptophyta; class Pinopsida; order Cupressales; family Cupressaceae; genus Chamaecyparis; species Chamaecyparis obtusa. The sequence continues at coordinate 41,582 of BSBK01013069.1, forward strand.
AGGATAGCCAAAATGCAAATGATAACCGAGGACAAAGAAGAAAAAGATGAAGAAGAAGAGGAAAAGGATGAGAAAATAGAGGAACCAGAACCTGCAAAGAAGAAAGGAAAGGTATTCATCACTAAGGCACCTATGCCTCCCACTGCTGTATTTACAAGGAGAAATGCAAAAGGCAAGGCAGATAAGGCAGATAAAGACATAGCATTCAAAAGGCCTCCTCTAAACTTTCAAGAAAAGATCAAACTCTTTAGAGACGGATCAGGATCTGGAGTAAGTAACATAAAATCCTTTAGATATTAAACCAGATTGGAAATAGAACAAAAGGAAATAGAAGATGCTGTTATTGAAAAGATGGGACAGTGGAAATACTCTCCTGAAGAAATAGCCCCACAGGTTCCAGTAGTTCTATTAAATCCAATAAAAATGAGATGGAGCAATGCAAAGCAAACTGTGATAGATATATTTGATCAAACCCTGAGAAAGTTAATGCCGAGCTTGAAAAATGATGAAGTAAAGAAGGCATTAAAAGAAAATGAAAGTAAGATGACATTAAAGTTCAATACTTGTTTGATTTTGATCAACAATATTGAATCGGTTGTGAAGGCTGCAAATGCTACATGGAAGAACATATACCACCTTCACCAACCGAGTATTGAAACAGTCATAATAAAAGATATTGAAGATGACAGTGATGAACAAGAAGAAGACACTGAGGTAGATGATAATGTGAGGATAGCAGCAGAAGTCATTGCATCCCTTCCTACCTCTCCAGTAAAAGTTTCTACATCCAGCCCGGAGACACCTTCAAGCATGGTTGTGACAACTTCAACATTTGTCCAATCATCTATAGCAACAACAAAAGCAACTATCATTTCTTCTACCGAGTTGCAGTCTCCCGCATCATCAAGTTTTCCAGCAGTAAGTTTTCTAGTTTTTGAATCTTCAAGTGTAAATATTTTAAGTTCTCCAGTAGAAAGTATACCAGTCCCTATAGCTAGCCCTACTTTATCTACTATCACTACTACCAAGGCATTAAGTACAGATAAGCCTAAGGCTCTACCGAGTATAAAATTTTTGGGTAAAAATGTAGTAGAGGATATAGACTTAGATGAAGAGATAGAGATTCCTACATTGGATTTTGCAAATCTATCAGTGGACCAAATGCAAAATATAGGTGAGATCCTCCAAAGGAAAGAAAAACAAAAGAAGCTTAAAGAGGAGAGAGACAAGGAATATCAAATCATCAAGGATGCTAAGGACATTTTGTCTGATGCATTAGGTATTAAAGTAGACTCCTCCCAACATATTTTGCTACAATTAGCAGAAGTAGTTAATAAATACAATGAGGATTCATCTGGGACAGAAAAGTTAGTTGAAAGAGCCGAGAAGAGATTCAACAATAAAGTGCTTGAGCACATTGCTCAGCACATAGCTATTAACCAAGTAGAATTGTCTTCAATTTTGTCAAACACTGAATCTATCTATTCGAATGCTACCTCTCTTTTGGCCAGATTGTGCAATATTGCCGAGTTCACAAAGGATGTTAAGGATAAAATGAATAAAATGGATGAGGATATGAAGATTAGCATACAGAAGCTGCAACTTGAACCAAGTTCAAGCTCTGCTCATCACATGAAAATCTCACACCTATCAAACATGCAGTCTGATCTACTGAAAGAAGACACAAGGATCTGGTCCACACTGCTAGACATCCAACACATGATCCTTCCCATCATGAATACAATGTATAAGCACATTGAACATTCCAAAACATTGATTCATGACAATCAGTTCTCTATAGCAGATCACATGATTGAACTCTCTGCAGAAGTCCAAATTGCAATCCAAACATGTAAGATTCTGCAAGAAAGTTGGGACAGAACCCTGGCACTAATAATGAAGGTACATTCTAATTTTCTATCAAATTTTGGATTCTCTCTGTAAATAACTTGTATATACACCTTTGGCATTATTGTCAAAAATGGGGAGATATGTATAGAGGGAGATATATGTATAGAAGAAGATTTGTATAGAAACAGTTAGCACATTGAAAGGGGGAGACAATGTATAAAGCTCTATAACAAAGACAAATTTTGAAAAATCAAAATAAAACTCAGCATGATTCATGTATATAAGTTTTGGCCAATAAGTGTTTTTGTCACTAATGCCAAAGAGGGAGATTGTTGGCATTAAACAGAATTGCCACTAGTGACAACACTTATTTGCATTCTGGGTGCAAACCGAGTAGACAGTGCAAACCGAGCAGACAGTGCAAATCGAACAGACAGTGCAAACCAAGCAGACAGTGCAAACCGAGCAGACAGTGCAAACCGAGCAAGTTAGTACAAACCGAACAGGTCAGTATAAACTGAGTAACATCATGTCTACCAAGTCACCAGTATTTATCGAGTTCAAAACCTATCGAGTGATCAGTATGAACCGTGCCTTCACTTCTACCGAGTGCATGACGATGCCGAGTAATGCAGTGGATGCCGAGTATCAGAAAGTCACTGAGTTAGTTTGCAGGAACCATGTAACCATACTTGGGCTGACTTAGTAGCACTTATGTTTATTTGTCAAGCCAACTTTGTAATTGTAATTGTAATTAATTGTTTAAGACTTGTATATAAACAATGTTGTAAAAATGTCAAAAAAAAGCAAGTAAGAAGCATATGTGAAAAAGAAAGAAAGGCAGAGATAAGCAAATTACAAAGGGCTTTAGAAGTATAAGGAATAGCAAAGACAAATTCATCACAGAAGGTGATCAGTACATCAGCAAATCTCAATCAGCAATCTAGTTGCAAAGCCAGAGATCTACTGTTTCATCCTAACAGGTGAATCAGTACTAAATCCTCTAACCGGGTAGACTTAACAGTCTTTTGTAAAATCTCTTTACCGAGTGCATACTTCATTGTATGTTTTGTAAATCCTTTAACAGGGTGGATTTAGCAATCCTTATTGCTCCTAACAGGGCAGATCATCAGAAGTGATCAAATTGTAAGCCTTAACCGGCCAACTTTATTCTGCAGTATTAAAGCTTTGTGGGTTTCATCCCCACCCCAGTTTTACTTTCTTTTTGGAAGGTTTCTGGGTAACCAAATCTATGTGTCATTATTGTGAATGCATTTAAGTTTCATGCTTTTTGTATGCAAAGGTTAAAAGTAAATCACATGTTAAATTCAAAGAAAATTTGGAGTTACTGATTCACCCCTCCCCTCTCAGTAACTCGGTTAATTCTTGAATATTTCAACACAAAAATCAAAGGCATTAAAACTATTTTAATTGATATTAAGAATAGAACTGATGATTTTTATGTTAGATTTCTTCGGCACTAAGAGGGGGGGTGAATCAGTGCAAACAAATTTAAAACTAATTCAACCACCGATCCAATTAACCTTACTAATACCTTCCAAATAGTAAAGCATATATCTGAAGTTAAAAAAATAAAAGATAACAATATCAGACATCCACAAAATCATCACACATGACACAATGATTTTTGCATGGAAACCCTTGGTTAGAGGGAAAAATGATGATGAGGATGACACCCACAAGCCTTCTATTGTATTAAATGAGTTTTCCTTGTTAGGGGCTTACAATTACCCTTTTCTGAGGGTTCACCATATTAGGAGTGATTAGTACCTTGTTAGAAGTACAATCTGATCTTCTAAGATCTACGTTTTTAGAGGATTTCAAAACTCTATTAAGAGATCACTTGGTTAAGGTATTTATAACAAGAACTTGTTAAAGTTCACCTAGCTAAGGGATTTTCTTGTTGTAATTGATAGGGAAAAACAAGTTGAATGATCTAGATGTAGTACCGACTTCTTGATAGATCCAATCTATTTCTTACTCTATGTAATTGGTCACCAACATGACTTTATCAGATCTCTGATTGTAACCCTAATTGATTTCACAATAAACCATAGAAACCTTCACAAAATATCACAACAATAACAACACAACAACAACTTCAATATGATAAGTACCACTTAAATACATTTCTAGCACTAAATTCATGAGAATTAAATATTTTCCCTCCAAAGTGATAATATCTATGCAAAACACGATTTCATATGACTGCGTTGGCTTACAATAAGATCTACATTATATTTCTCCAAAATAAACAAACATATTTTGACTTTTCCCATGCACCTCCTTAGATCTTCCCAAAATAATATCCTCAAATCCATAATTAACTCCTCATTGATTCTATCACCATTTTTACACATCATTATAACACTAAGTATCATCACAATCACTATACCACTTACTGATCTAACATCTTTCAATTGATGCTCAAGAACAATGAGTGTTATTACCTATTTAAATGATTGTGTCACCAAGACATCTATCACCGATCAACCGAATGAGTTGTGTTCAAGACCACACTTTACTCTGAACATTTTGATATTGTACATGTGATCGCTCCTCATAATTCTTTGACTATCATAACCACTACCATAGTGTTTACTTCTCTGTCTACCGATCTTTTGGACTTAACCATTTTCCTACATAACTGATTACTTATCCTTCACATCGATTTCATCTTGTACTTCATCGATTATGATGTGTGACTAAACTGACTTATTTTCCATAAATGACAACCAAACCAATTGCTTCCAATTACCGCAACCTTGCCAACTCAACACAATGCCAACAACTTACTATGTTGAAGGCTTGAAAGATAATTGTTTAAGTTTTAGTCAAATGTATAAGAATAATTGTGAAGTTATGTTCAAGAGTGATGGTTGTATTATTAGAAAGAAATAAATTGGTAAAATGGTTGTTGAGGGTTTTAGGACTACTGAGAATATCTATTATATTGAAGACAAATGTGAGAACCTATTTTTTTAACTCAATGCAATGGAAGATGGGCAAAGGAAGTTGAAATTGAACTCAATCAAGAAAAAGTGGACTTTGCCTTGCTAAATAATGGTGAAGATATAATGGTTGAATTTGATGATCTAATGGAAACCGAATGGATTATCCTACTATGCTAAAGTTTGTTAAAGGTATGCACCATCATATGATCAGAATTCTTTTGAGTTTCTCTAGGAAATGCTTGGGGTTGTTTCCCCTCTTTCAAATGAACTTAGTGTTTTAGGGTGGAGCATCTATCTAGGAGGATATTTATAAATAATTTTTATTCTATATTGATGTTGGTTCTTGTTTATTAGAGTTTTGCAGTGGTAAGTATGTTCTTTTTCTTTATCCTTTTTAGAAAAGGGGGAGAAAAATAAGTAAAGTAATGGATATTTTAGTCAAAACATTTTTGGTAGTTATTTTTCATCGATGAAAAAGGGGAAGATTTTTGGAAATATATGTTTGGTTGTTTGTTTCCATTGATGTCAAATATTATGTTTGGGAGGTTTTTATAGTTTCCCAAATACTGAGTTCTAAAATTTTATTATTCTTGGAGGAGTAAGCTTGTGTACTAAACCTATAACGCAGTGTAAGAAAAATATGCATTTTGTGGTTTAGAATAGTGAAAGACATGTATGTATTCAGAGCTATAGTAAAATGTAATATAAGTATGAATTCAAAAAACTAGAAGATAGATATGTATCTTGTGATCATCTAAAGATGATGTTTAGAAGTGCTTCAAAGTTATTTTATTATATCTAGAAGTTTGTATGGTCTGAATGTATGTGGTTTTGTGAACAAAGTAATACAATTTTATATTTGCAATTAACAATGTTTTATTTATACTTTTTAGAAGGCTTATTCTTTGGAAATCAAGGTTGAAGGTATGTTGATACTTATGCAAATGGATTCAGGTTTTGGTTTAGATTGTGGAATTCTCTAGTGATCCAGAATTTATTTTTGGTCCCTCTCTCTTTGAGAGTGGATCATGCTTCATGCTTCTTTATTTAGGTCCAAGATATGAATTTAATCATTATCTCTTATCCATATGGGTTCATGCTACTCATGACCTATGTTTTTAATATTTATCTCTTATCTAGTTGGGTTCATTATATGTTTTGGTCTAGATGCTTTTGGCATGGGACCTAATTACATTTTGTTAATGCCTTGTACAACTTGTAACTTAAATTGAAATATCCCTTTTGACATGGAAAACCTTATTGTAATATCTAATGAGCTATATGTAACAAGTGTGATTTTTATTGTACCAAAAGATTGACCTATCAATGCTTGATATAAACACTAGACTTATAGAATCCACAGGAGGCAGTTAGTCCCTTGTCAAGAATCCTGAGGGGAGCAATGATCATTTTTCCAACAATCTCCTCCTTAGCGTTACCCAATGGGATTAAAACCCATGAGAAAGCTCTAATACCACTTGTGAGGATTAGGAAGCCCCAAGAGGGGGGTTGAATTGGTGCAAGAATATTATTAAGTTTATTAAACCAATACCAAAACTTGAAAGAATAGATATTTGAACAAAAAAAAAATAGAATGAGCACACATAACATTATAACACCATGATTCATTTTGAAGGAAAGTATTGTTAAGGGAAGCACCCCAGTGGGGATGTTACCCACAAATATCTGATGCAGTGCAAATGGAAAATCCTAGAAAAGATAGTCCAAATCCACACTAGCAACAACAATACAATGAAAACACATAAGAGAATGCACAAATAGAATTTTCATTCAACATGCCCAACTGTAAGGCCTTCCGGGTTAGGGCCAAATATAATCAATTAAAATAGTAATTCTTCAATCCCCTAGCTAGTCTAGCTCTGGGACACATCAACAATTGGTAGAAACACTAAGGAAGATCTAAACTTGAGCTTTCAAGCCACCAAGCAATATCCTTGTCTCCAACCATGAAAACCACTAGCTTTGTTGTTACAAATATCAAACAAACAATCTAATCTTCAAGATCTCATAGGATCCAATTATTGTCTCCTCACTCCCTCTCAAAAACCTACCCAAACCTTCCTTAAATACATTTCTTCAACCACAAGTTAGCTGGAAGAAAGAAATAAATCCTAAAACCCAGTCGGCTTCTATAACAAATAATTATTAAATGCAATACAAGTCGGCTCTTAAATGGCCTTACAAATAATTAATTCTCCATGTCAGCCCCAAGATCTACCTAGGAGAATACAACATAAGCTACCAATATTAAATACATCAATTTGGCCAACCAAATCTCCAAGAACTCTAGTCGGTAAGCCAGAATACCAAGGGTCAGCAAAATAACTGAGCAAGCTAGGCATCATCGAGCAAGCACGTCAACCAAGCACCCCAAGCATCACTGAACAAAGGTTCTACCGAGCGCAAAAATTTATTGAGTTCTCTTCAATGACCGAGCCCCTCGATCAAAGCTACAATTGAGTAACACAGAAACACTCCAACACACCAACATACAGGATTTCCAACTACCCTAGGATGCTCGTGCATCATTACCTCGCTACTATTGTAATAAGGACCTTGTTAAAGGTAATAGTACATAAGAGGGAATGCACATGAATTCATGATTATAGCCTAGATTACACTGCTCAATACAAAACAAAGATCAAACCCTCATTTAGTTCACTGATCCATCTTTAATTATAGTTCCAAAAATTGAACTAACAAGTAGCATCAACTATGCCAATATAGTTCCAATGAAGTTCAACATCAGTATCACATTATTATTCTTATGTATTCAATCCTTCTATCTACATCTTATTATCTCTCATCTCATCCAAAAACTCAATCTTATATATGAGATGATAAATTCAAAATCCTAACTCTGTTAGCACAAAAAAAGGTAATGAAACCTATACAACCTTCACATCAAATCTTGATCAAATCATCAATTCAAAGATTTATAAGAAAATATAATATCCTCCATACTTGTCTCTATCATAAATAATCATTAAACCAAAACTCTAAACTAATTAACCAAGTATACTAAATAATCTTACCAAATTGTTGTATTCTAGCACAAAAATAGTCAAACTGGTGTTCATCAGTGAACATCTCATCCATATTAAAACTTTAGAATATATGAAGATCCGTTTAGACCTATTAGGATGTCTACTTTCATTCTCTACAATTACAATGTCTAACTCTCTGTCATTCATACATACCAAGTTGTTCTTTCTGATTGTATACCGCTCTACTTTTGGTACTTAGACATTTTCTTGTATCCAAACCTTTGGTAAACTTACAAAACTAAAATATGGCCAATATTAGTGAATGTAGTTTCCTTCAATGACAACATATCATGAAACGTTAGGAAACTCTTTCCAAAAATCTCCCCCTCTGGTATTGATGGAAACACTTGTCAAAAATGGCTAAGTGTCCATCCCAAAATGCCATGTCTCAAAATATCTCCAAAAAATGTACTCCCCCTAAGGTAAGCATCTCTTCTATGCATCATTTTTCACTTATCTCTCCCCCTTTGAAATTAATGGAAAAGGAAGGGAAAAATCCAAAATCCTCTAGAAAATCCTATATTGTCTGCATATATACAAATGATAATAACATACTCACAAAAACTTGAATACATCTGAGCAACTATCCTTAAAATTTGTCTAATCTACAATCCAAGTCTTTCTCAAAATATCCAAAAGTTGAATTTGTCCACATATTAATTTAGTTGATTCCTCGACATGAACCATATTTAGTGGAGAAGGTTCTTTACTTGTCTTTTATGCATCCTCCAAGCTCCTCTACAAAATATCTAACTTAGGAACTATAAGGTTCCTCAAGTCATAAAATCTTCTAAGCATTCTTTACCTCTCAACTTCCAGACTTTTGATTTTATCATTTATTTTACTATCTCCTTCATGTGATCAGAAGAAAATCCCTTTGATGAACCAAAGGTCTTTGCTCTATTTTCTAGTGCTTCTTAGATTTCCTTGATGAGTTCAATATCATAAACATGTGAGAATGGATTAATACACATTTGTAATACATTACTCCCTTCCTTAATAGCTTCCTTCAGCTGATTTATTCCATCATCTAGAGAAATTTTGTCTTGTGCAATTTATGAACATAAATGATGAAATATTTGTGTAACAAACTCTTTATGAACTTTACCTTTTGTAGCCTTCTCTAAAGACTCAAAATGTGTATCAAAATTATTTAAGAGTTATTCTAACTAATCAAGAACTAAATTACCTTGATTGAATTGAATATTAGGCATTACCTTTTCAAGCACTTCAACTTCCCTAGATAACAGTTTGCTCCATTTCTCTCTTTTGTTAGGGATTGTGCCTTAGCTTTGGCATGAGCCAAAACTATAACTTTCATTACCTCATCTTCTTCCATATTTTCTAAATCAATTGGTCCATGAAAATATAATAATTCAAGAGAATCAAAATAATCTCTTGCCATCAATGTTTCAACCTTATTGAGAGATGGCCCAATCTCAATCTGTACTTGTTATGTCTTCTCTAGTTTCTCCCATTTATCCTTGTCACCATGAGCTTAGGCTTGTTTCTTTTTTTCTTCTTTCTCATCTTCTCCTCTGGTAGCCTTAGCATCCATATCATTAAGATCATGAGCTTCATCAATATGTTCATCAATCTCCTTTTCTTTTTTATCCACAACAACAACCAACTTATCTATGGTGAATCTTTTTTCTGACATGATCTCTCTTATTTCATCCTCTATCAAAATGTTTGCAAGATCAGTGTAGGGATCTTTCTCACCTTGTTTCTACTCATCATCATCCAATCCATCAAGATTAATAGGCACTCCTTCAATGAATACATATGGTTCCTTAATTGTAGAAATGAATTGATCATTAATGAATAGTTTATCTTCTTTCCTCTTATTTCTTGGCTCTTTCCTTTTTGGTACATCATGTCTAACTTATATTAAAATTTTACTAATAATGTCACCAGTCTCTGTAATAATTTCTTATGTATTTTCATCCATTAACATGTTAATACTTTTCTTTGTCAATATCCTCTTCTTAGCTTCATCAAGTAAGTTTTTCCTTTCATCATTACTAATTATCGTGAACATCTTAGATATAGATGCCTCACTTATCTTTTTGTATTCCTCTAGAGAAACTAATCTTCTTTCTTCCAACAAAGCATATATATGATCAGGTATCTAATCATTTATCTCAACCAGTGTCTTACTATATTTTTTCAAATTCATAATTACACCTTGATCTATTCTTCTTCTCTCAACTTAATAAAATAAATGATAGTACTTCTTCAATTGAACTAGAATACCATACTTAACAACTTTTTCTAAAAATTTATCAATTGGATTTTCACTCTTACCTACACTCATAGGCTTGCAATCCTAGAAGCAGTAGCACCTACAGTCCTTATCTTCTTCTTGGATTTATCTGAGTCAATTGAAGAATCATCTTTATCTTCTTTTTCTCTCTTCTATAGTATTGCACTCTTTTTCTTTAGTCTCATCAATATAGGTTCAAATTGTGATCACTTAGATCTTATCCTTGTAGCCTTCGATGTAGCTGCTCTAGGAGGTGTCTTATTCATAAGAGGTTTTGTAGAGATTTTAGTTACACTTATGGTTGTTCTCCGGTTGGATGACATGGTGATAGGTGGAGGTGGAGTAGCTTCCTTCTCAACTTCAATTGGTGTTACTTGTAGTTTCCTTCTTTTCTCCATCTATTCTTACTTTTTTCTAATTACTTCCATCTGCTCCTTGCTTATAACTTCCTTCTCAGCAATGTTGTCCACCATCTTCTTAATTTTCTTGGTCAATGTTGCATCGTGAAGTTTACTTTGAACTATTTGATACTTTTCAGTGTAATTACTGAACCTTTCAACATTAGGATATATCAATTTAATCAAAATCTCCTCAACATAACTAACCACAATCTCAAAATATAGTTCATATTCAAAAAGGTGGAATCAAAAGGTTCCTCATTTCAACTACCTCCATATAGAAGACATCGGTTTCAACCATGAAACAAAATATATCCTTATATTTCTCAACCAAACTCTCTAGTATTGTTTCCCTCTTTTGTCTCTACTTTTGAAACACTTTCAAATAACCAAATATTTGTTGATCATTGTCTTCCTTTTTCTACATTTGATAGAAACTTCTAATTTTTATTGTTGTAGGGATGTCCTTTTTCCAAGTTACATTACCAGTACAAGTGAAAGAGTTCATTGAGTAGAAAAATATATGAATAACCAATGATCCATACTTGAAGATTTGTGTCTTATCATTCTTAATATTTCCAAGATTCTCCATCAACTATCCCCTCATAATCTCACAAACATCTATTTCAGCATCTTCCTTCAATATTCAGTAAGCATTGTGAATAATAGTAGCAGAGATAGAATTTTTTTTGTTTTTCTGATAAAATTTGTAACCAAGAATCATTGAAGAAAATTTCACATCATGTTATTTAATACCATTTATTTGCATGGCTCTCTTATCCCATTTTGACTCAGTAAGCTATTCAATAATGTCTTAATTTACTGATCTTAGTGTCAGTACCTCACCGATTTCATTATACCCAGTAATTGCATGGATTAATTCCTTGGCAATCTTTATAGGTTTATCTTCGAGCCAAAAAAAATGATCATGGATCCTACTTAATACAATTCTAGCCCACTCTGGATCATCAAAGACATAAAAGTCCTTATACTGCATAAGGTTAATCCAATCAACCTTATTGAACTCATATTTCAAAGTTCCATCAATACATAGTGATACATATTTATTAATAATATCATAATCTCCCAATTATTGAAGCTTACAGTGAATGTACGCACAAATATCCTCACCATATAAAACTTCATAGGGAACATTAGAAAATGCATCATCTAGATCATCTTCCATATATTTAAATGGATGTTTTTTAAATTTATACCTTATTTTCTCTAATGCATCAACAATATGAGGTGTATTCATTCTACTCTAATGAATTTAACAAGTTTCCACAAAGATATATAACTTTTATCATCGTTCTAGGGTTTACCTATGAAATCCAATCAATTACATGATTCACTGTTAAATATCCTTCTTCTCAGGTAATCACTCATTCTCAAGGTATAAAAATGTCAAACGAAGTCACATAACACCCTTTTATCCCTTAAATTTAATCAGATTCCTTCATTTAATTATGTTCTTACCCTAGCTTTCAAAAAGATGATATAAACAATGAATTGAAAATCTATTTGTGATCCTTAATATGATCATGAAAACATCCGTGATTCTGAACATAGGCTTTCCAAACCAATATTCAACTAAATATTTCATTGTAGTCTTTACAACTCTGATTTGCAGGGTGACAAAAGTTTTTCTGATAAAAATTCCCCCTTAGGTCCTATGACCTAATTCATTGAAGATGAAGTATCCACACTAGGAGCTGGTGTGACTTGACTAGTAGCATTAATTTGTTCTTTCTTAGCCCATGTCTTATTCATTTCCTTTTGGGTTTCATAACTAGCATGGTTTTGTTTCCTTTGTGATCTGATCCATTATTTTTCTCTCTTACAGTGTTAGATCTATAATATCGAGAAATATTTCATATCCTTTTGGAATTAAAACATGTTTTGTTTATGTTTCCATTTCTTTCACTATTATTTTCAACCAAACCATTCATTCTCATTCCAACATTGTTGTATCTACAATTTCTAGCTATATGACCAGTATTCTTGCATTTGTAACAAGTAACATTTTGATTCTTATACCTCTAATTTTCCTTATTAGTCCTCAACCTCTAGTCCCTTGCTAAGTGACCAAAGTTGTTGCATTTGAAACATGTAGGACTAAATCTACTTGTAGGACTTGTATTAGGCATGGTATTATATCTGTATTTATTAGATTTGAGTCCATACTACCAACATGTGAAATAATATCTAGAAAATGATGTAGTAGATGTATTGCTTTTGCATTATCTTTCCCTATGACTGAATTTGTTGCATGTGAAACATCTACCATTGAATTTATGTCCATTTTATTTCCTTTTAGGTAAATCCTTAAGTTTCTCAATCTAAGTCTCTTCATAAATTTTAGAACATTCTCCTTTCTCATATTTCAAACCTTTCTTTTTACCAAGTGCTCTTTGATTTACAATTTGTTCATCAAGTTTTGTGGTGCTAGTTCTGAACTTTTCTTGAAACTCTTTGGCCTTAGCTAAATCCCTTCTCAATATCTCATTTACTCTTTCCAACTCTTGTTGGTTATATTTAGATTCTTTAAGGAAAAATTTCAATTGTCCAACTTCATTTTTTACCTTGTAACATTCTTCAGTTTAGCTTGTAAGGATTTTTGAAGAGCCTTATTTGCTTCTATCTCTTCATCCATCTTGATTTCCATGGCTTCCATCTCATTTTTTAGGATATCTCTTTCTTTCACAATCAAATCATATTATTTAGGTTTTTCTTCTCCAGCAAGTGCAGAGTCACTACCTTTTGTTGGAAAAATGGTCAGTGCTCCCTTCGGGATTCATGACATGGTTTAACAGCCTCGTGTGTCTTCTATAAGTCTAGTGGTTGTATTAGGCATTATCAGGTCGATATTTTGGTGCAACAACTACTACTTGTAACAAGTGGTATCAGAGCTTGGTCATGGGTTTGAATCCCCTTGGATAATGCTGAGGGGGAGATTGTTGGAAAAATGGTGAGCGCTCCCCTCGGGATTCATGACATGTCTTGATCGCCTCCTATGTCTTCTATAATTTTAGTGGTCGTATTGAGCATTTATAGGTTGATCTTTTGGTGTAACAAAAACCACTACTTGTAACAAGTGGTATCAGAGCTTGGTCATAGGTTTGAATCTCCTTGGGTAACGCCGAGGGGAAGATTGTTGGAAAAATGGTCAGTGCTCCCTTTGGGATTCGTGACATTGTTTAACAGCCTCCTGTGTCTTCTATAAGTCTAGTGATTGTATTAGGCATTAATAGGTCAATATTTTGGTGCAATGGAAACTACTACTTGTAACACCTTTCTGTCATAGCTAATCCACAAGTTATTTCCTCTTATCTTTGGATTTCCACAATTGCTCTTTTAAATTGACAATGAATTTGGCAATATCTTTCAACTTTTCTTCCAGATCAAGGATGTGAGTATTGGATTTGTCTAGATCTTCAAGTGCATTCAAAATCTTCTTTTGAGTACTACTAGATGCTTCCATCAGGATCTCCCTCAAGATGATAAAATTTCTCCAAGGAACTAGTCTCTTTACAAGTGTGATTATTATTGTACCAAAAGATCAACCTATAAATGTTTGATACAAACACTAGACATATAGAATCAACTAGAGGAATTTATTCCCTTGTCATGAATCCCAAGGGGAGTGATGACCATTTTTCCAACACTATATTGTATATAAATATAGTTTATTCTATGGAAAAATATAAGGTGTAAATAAAGTAGATTTTGTGTGAACCAATGAAGATCTACACTCAGTAGAGTAGAGTTCAGTGACAGTGGCAGAGAAGAAAGAGAAATAATAGTGTGCTTCTAAGGTTGACTATGTTATGAAAATTAGTTACATTATTAGAAGAATCTCTCTTTATACTTGTAAAGAGTTGTGTATACCTTGTTCCTAAGATAATGAGTCTTAGGTGCACAGGTTTATTTTTATATCTTTCTACTTTGGCAATGAGCCTCTATTTGCAAGTCCAAAGTAATGAGCTCCTATTTGTATTCATTGTTGTATTCGAAATGAGCCTCTTCTTGCACATCTAGAGAAGTGAGATTCTAACATATTTTTTAATCATAATATATACTTTAGTGAATTATTCTTTGTGAGCAAGTGTTTACTGTGGTTTTTCCTAGTTTTGGTTTTCCATGTATAAAATCTAGGTGTTCATGAGTTTCTAGTTCTATTCACTACTTGCTTATTATTTTATACGATGTTTATTGAAGTTAGATTGTGGATTTTTGTTGATGTTGATTCACCCCCCTCTTATCATTTGGAGTGTGTTCAAAAAAAGGGAGAGGCTCTGAATGATATGAAAGATTGTGTAAAGTTGGAATGGTGTGTTAAGCTAACCATAATATTGGAAATGGTTGAGTTGGGAATGCATCTTCAGGTGCATAATGGTGATTGGCATGTGGAGCACAATGTTAGGCCTTTGCTACAACCATTTTTAGTCTTGAGAGTTTTTAGTAATAGGGACACTTAGTAGGAAAAATCCTAGATTGGGTGGGAGTCATTGAAGGAATTTTGGATACTAGAGAACTGGAGCATGTGAATAATAGAATATAGAGGGACGAGGCTAGAGGTAAAAAGGTCAAACTTAGACCTAAGAATTACTATTAAATAGCCCTATGGGAAATGAAAGGAAATAACTAATGATACTTTTTGTATGAATTTTATTTTTGAATGGGTTTTTAGTGTATGGATGTTGATTAAATGAAACTTGTTGTTAGGGTACGGGTTGTTTTGGAGGGTAGTGATGTTTGGTTTTTCCTGTGTAGTTCATTTGAAGGTTTAGTATGATAGGGTAATCTATAGATTCATGCCAGCCTATTTTTGTTCTATGGTGTGGCACTAGGTATTAGGGTTGGTGATTTTGCGGGGAATGGGTAGTTTTTGGTCTTTGATACTTTAGTTTGGTTGGTCTCTAAATTAAAATGAAACACTTTAAATGTAACTTCTTTTATTATTAATGAAAATCTATATATTATTGATAAAAAAATGTCTTATAGAAAATGGTAATTTCAACAAAACCAAATAGTCCTAAAATGAGAAAACACTAAGATTAGGAAAGGAAATTTTAAACAATGTATGATTTAATGAAATTGATGTATGTCAAACCTCCCATTGTGTGTGATTTTCCCATATGATCAAATCAATGTTCTCTCACTAAAAAAAAAGCAATAGAATGATACTAAAATGAAAATGGTGAGTAATTCCTTAAAGTTGGCTAAATGTTTGGATATATATAGGTTAAGGGGGCATAACAATTGGTTTATAATTGAGTAGAATGAGTTGATTGAATAATTTATGAGTTGGTATGGATTTAATTGATGTCAACTTCTTGTTGTTTGCATTAGTAACTACTTTTTTGTGAAACCACTAATGAGTATATTGCTCCACATATTTTGTATGTTATGAATCTGTTGCTAAGTTTTTTATATATTATCAAAAAATATTTTGAAATGCTTATTTATTTTTTTTTGTTTGAAATGAAGTACAATGGAATCAACATTTTTCTATGTGTAGCTATGACTAACAATGGTCTTTGCATGGAATGTATGCTTCATATTTCTCTTCAAGATAGTTTCGTATGGTGCACTTTTAGAAGTGAATTACTAATTTCCTTGGCTTCATTCATTCTATATGGCATGATATTTTTGGTTTCAGAGACTTAATTTCAAATTTTGGTGGTGTTTCTACTCTAGGTTTAGCTGACCTCAAGTCATTATAGGTTAGTTATTTGTCTTAGTATATGCAACTTGAGATGTAAAAAGTATAGTGATATTTTTTGTTCTAACTATAGAATGTACTGGTCCACTTCTCATTCCTCCCCACCATAGGAAGATTTAGTGTTGACTTAATTCAAATTGTATTTTACTAATTGCCTAGATGACTATGGGAGACTTTGAAAATAAAGAATTGGTATAAATAAAGATAAACTATGATGATGTGGAGTGTGGCACTTGTGTATACTTGTGTGAGTTCTATGGAAGTATGTACTTATGCAAAGAGGATTTTTCTCCCTACATGCTTGATGTTGTAAAATCTGATTGAGGATAGTGTAGATAAACAAGTGTTATCTATCAAAAGGAGTGAATATAAGATCATTTTTTGAGTTTTTGCTGTGTATCAGTGGTGGATCTATTCTCTTTTATCCTTATTATTTTGGGTAGTAAGCCCTCTAATAATGAGCCTTCTTCGAGCAACGATCCTTCTGGTAGTGAGTCTTTCTCTGTAAAAATTACCTTAACCGGTGTCACTCTAATAAGTGTTCTTATATTTGAGAATAATATTCTCTATAGTTTTTCCCTTAATAGGGTTTTCCACGTAAATCTAGTGTTGCATGTGCTTGATTGTTGTTATACTTTCATGTTTATATCTTTATTAAATCAAGGATGAAAGTTTGGTTGATGAAACTAATTAAAATTTTAAGAAAGGTTTAAAAGTGTGTGGACAACTAATTCACCTCCTCTCAATTGTATTGCATATTTAAAAATTGGTACATCAAAGTTTTGGTTCCTTGGAGAAGAGCTTAACTCACTTAAGGGGATCTTGATGGAACTCAAATTAACACTCCCTAATTTTTATGGATCTAACTATGCATATTGAAAAGTACAGATGTGAGGATATTTGGTTTCTCTCACCTAAAATACATAGAAGGCTATGGAAACTCAATATGTGAAACCAAAAAATGGACCTATAGACATGTAAAAATTATCCTCTTATTAATATCAAATTTTCCATAAATGAGGTGGATCCATATCATTATTAAGCAATATTTTTATTCTTCATTATATTATAACTATCATATCATTAATTGTAACTTCCATTATAATATTCCTATTATTCTTTATATTATAATATGTGTATTTCTCCATTATTCCCATTAATCCATTTAATAAAATATTACATTCTCCATTAATTCATTAAACCCATTAAATAATATATATTCTATTACTATTCCACTAAATCTACAAAATAATTATATATTTAATCATTAAATCCATATTATTCCTAATCTTTCTTGCATATCAACTACGTCCTCTATTTATTATATTCCACCTCCACTTGTTACATTCACATACCACATGTGGGACAAGCACATTTACAACTCCATGCCACATCTTTTATCCCACATTCATCGGACTGAAACCTACATTTCTATGAGGACATCTAAACCTTGTCCCTTCTCATTTGTAAACATCCATTTCTTGCGTCCATTACTTGCATACTTTTGCATTTGATACTTGCATATTTTGATATCTCCCTTGCATTCTTGTTCTTTCTTGATCATTCTTGCATCTTTGTTTATCTTTGCATTCATCTTAGAATCTCCTTTCTTCATAGCTTCTTGTGCACATTCTTCTAAGAGTGTCTATTATTGAGCATAAGATCTTGATAGATAGGAGTGCAATGGAGTCATAAATCAATTTTCATGCGCCCACGTGTGTTTGGGAGGTATTCTATTATTGGATGTTGGAACAAATATGAATCTCTGATTCAGAAATCTATTTCCCTCATCTACATTTTGGCACACCTGATGGTATTCTTGTCCCTATTAGATCTATATTTTCAGAGGTTTTTCTAACCTTTTATCATTGTTTTATTTAAAATTATGAAGCCTAACCCTTGTGCAAGTGAAGTTGAAGATAAAACCCTAGGATTTTTAAAGATTTGATGACATCTTTCAAATGTCTTAGAAGTTTTCTATGAAATATTTAATGAAGGTTAGGGATTGTCTAACGATTTCTTAATTCGAAAATCGAATTATTCTCATTAGTTATTTGTGAGTTATAATTTTTTTATGATTTTTCTTAAAAATTAGATTCTAATAGCAAATAAATGAATTTTTTTAGAAAAAATTACATTTGTAGAAAGATCTACAAATTCTATAGGGGGTTTTCTCTTTGTGTTTTTAATTTTGATGTAAGATAATTTCCAAAAAAATCAAATATTTGAAAACTTGTTTGTTTTGATAAATTGGGTCAAATTAATGATTTTTTTTTAAGATGCATCTTTTTTAAAATCTTACATTTTTGGAAATTTGTTTTAATTTTAGTAGGGTTATCTTATTTGGATTTGGATTTTTAGGGCTGAAGATATAGCAAAAAAGTCAAATCTTGTTGACTAGATCAATTAAAAACTATAAATTATGACTTTGTGATGAGCTTGCATTTTGTTTGCACATATTTCAAACCATCATAAAATTATTTTATCTCTTTGAAAAAGGGGTCTATTATGATTTGTAATGTCGTGTAAAATAAATCTGGTGCAATTTATTTTCATTGATTTATTATATTTGTCATGATTTCACACACTTTATTTGAGTTTGTGAAGGTATCTTGGAGATTATCATAGTGGGTCAAAGGAGCGTTAAAAAAATTGGAAAGCATAAAATCAAGGTGCACTTGTTCCAAACCCTCTTATTTACATTTAAAAAAGTGATCATTTTATTTTTCATTCATCATAAAATCATTTCTTGCTTTTGGTCAACTTGTTTGACGTGTCTTCCTTACATTGAAAAAATGACATTAAATTAATCTTTCACATTTTGATTTGAGCTTAAAATGAACCCCTTTTTCTTTTAATCCCCAAGATTTTCTTATGTATTTTTCTTTCTTGCATCCTTCTTAAGGAGCTTCAGGGGAGCGTAAATAAGGAAATATTGCTTTTGTTTTTATGGGGCCTACCTAGAGAAGTGATCACCTTGGGGGATGACCTCATCTCTCATGTTTTGATGGAGTATAAATACCAAGGCCTGAATCTAATGACACTCCTCTTGGAAGTAGAATATTTTTAATCTTGGCTAAGCTCCAAAGAACTTCATACCTTTAAGAAGTGAAGGTGGATATTGGGTTACCATTTCCTCCTTTTTGTTTGACATTATTCTCTTCTATCTACAAACTTAGGCCTCACATACCTTGTGTATATAGAGTATTTACCCTAGTTGATCTTATGTATCCTATAGTTGAACCGTATTGGCCATCATTTCTTATGTACGTAAGGATTTATACTCTCAATTGAGTAGGATTGGTAATGCATCTTTTGTGCTTGAATGTTTAGATCACCTTCCCCACTTGAAACTAAAAAGGGGACACATTATCTAAAAATATCCTTAGGAATTTATCTTCTTTTTTATTTCTTTCTTGTCTTATTTCATAATTGTTTGAAAATCAAAGAATCAAAAAGTAAAAAATTCAAAGCCAAAGCCAATCACTCTTTTCAATTCTAGAACCCAAATAAGAGAAGACCCAATGGCCACCTTAGATCAACAAATTCAATATTTGGAGAAACAAATTTATGAAAAGCAAGCCAAAAAAATGGAACCAATGACCTTCTTGAGCCATACCTTTGAGACAAAGAGAATGCATAAATAGAAAAATTAGAAAAACAAATACTCAAAAAAATCAAACAATATCCCTCAAAGATAAACTTTACACCTTTGGGACAATATATTGAGTTAGTTTTGAAATAACTTATTGTGTGTAATCTTATCATACTACCTAGAGATAAAGAGTTGAATCTTCAATTAAAACCCACATGGTGGAATGAAAAAAGATATTGTGAGTATCATAGACATAAAGGACATAAGACTTCATAGGGAAAAAAATTGAGACATCTTATTCAAGACCTCATTGATAAAGGTAACATTTCTATTCAAGAACATCCCAATAATTCAACTAATAATAAATTGGTCATATGTCAAGATACTATTCCTAAGCATGCTCAAAATCATGAACCTATATCTAGAAATGGCCCACATGTAGCCTCTACCTCTTTCACCATTGCTTCATCTCCTAAAGCTTCACAAAAATCCATGCCATCTCCCCAAAGAAATGATACCAATGATAATACCTTTCATGTTTACCCTCAAGGGATATCTCCAAAAGAAATCCAAGATGATCCAAACCTTAACACAACCCCCTCTCATGATTCCATCATGTGATCCAATTACAATCACACCCACTCCTAGGTATCTCATTCATAATGATTCCCCACCATGCAAAATTGTTGAATCCCTTCAATAATACCCCATGAAAATCCAAACTCCTACCCCATCCTTAGAAGTATATCCATGTTAAGAGGATAATACAAATAATGAAGAAATGGATCCAAACAAAAATCAAGATCAAGATTCTATCCAATACAATCCAAAATCTAATTAAGAACCCATCTCCCTAGAATCCCATGATGATCTCCTCATACATTTTAATTTTTTCCAAGATTATCCTTCCATCTCAAGAGAAAAATATGCCTCCTCTTGGAAATATTCAAGAATTAACCAAGTTACTGAGAGGGGAGGGGTGAATCAGTAACTCCAAATTTTCTTTCAATAATAGATGTATTAACATATAGTTCACTTTATCCTTTTGCATATAGAAAGCATGAAACTTAAAAGCATTCACAACAATGACACATAGATTTGGTTACCCAGAAACCTTCCAAAAGAAAGTAAAACTGGGGTGGGGATGAAACCCACAAAGCTTTAATACTGTAGTATAAAGTTGGCCGGTTAAGGCTTACATTGATCACTTCTAATGATCTGCCCTACTAGGAGCAATAAGGACTACTAGGTCCACCTTGTTAGAGGTTTTACAAACATACAATGAAGTATGCACTCAGTTAAGAGATTTTACAAAGACTGTTAAGTCTACCCGGTTAAAGGATTTCAAGCTGATTCACCTATTAGGATGAAACAGTATATCTCTTACTTTGCAACTGGATTGCTGAATGAGATTCACTGATGTACTGATCACCTTCTGTGATGAATTTGTCTTTGCTACTCCTTATACTGTTGTAGCCCTTTGTAATTCGCTTATCTCTGCCTTTTATCTCTTACCTTTTTTTTTTTCATATTCATACTACTTGGTATTTGTACAACATTGTTTATATACAAGTCTAAACAATTAATTACAATTACAAAGTCAGCTTGACAAATAAACATAAGTGCTACTAAGTCAGCCCAAGTATGGATACACAGTTCTTGCAAACTAACTCGGTGACTTTCTGATACTTGGCATCCACTGCATTACTCGACATCGTCATGCACTCGATAGAAGTGAAGGCTCGGTTCATACTAACCACTCGGTAAGTTTTGAACTCGGTAAATACTTGTGACTCGGTAGACATAATGTTACTCGGTTTACACTATCCTGCTCGGTTTGCACTGTTCTGCTCAGTTTGCACTGTCCTGCTCGGTTTGCACTGTTCTGCTCGGTTTGCACTCAAAATGCAAATAAGTGTTGTCACTAGTGGCAATCCTGCTTAATGCCAACAATCTCCCCCTTTGGCATTAGTGACAAAACACTTATTGCCCAAAACTTATATACATGAACCATGCTGAGATTTATTTTGATTTTTCAAAATTTGTCTTTGTCATAGGGCTTTATAAATTATCTCCCCCTTTCAATGTACTAACTTTTTCTTCTATACATATCTCCCCCTTTTTTATGATAATGCCAAAGGTGTATATACAAGTGTTTTACAGGGAGAATCCAAAATTTGATAGAAACATAGAATGTACCTTCATTATCAGTGCCAGGGTTCTGTCCCAATTTTCTTACAGAATCTTGCATGTTTGGATTGCAATTTGGACTTCTGCAGAGAGTTCAATCATGTGATCTGCTATTGAGAACTGATTGTCATGAATTAATGTTTTGGAATGTTCAATGTGCTTATACATTGTATTCATGATGGGAAGGATCATGTTCTGAATGTCTAGCAGTGTGGACCGGATCCTTGTGTCTTCTTTCAGTAGTTCTGACTGCATATTTGATAGGAATGAGATTTTCATGTGATGAGCAAAGTTTGAACTTGGTTCAAGTTGCAGCTTCTATATGCTAATCTTCAAATCCTCATCAATTTTATTCATTTTATCCTTGACATCCTTGGTGAACTCGGCAACATTGCATAGTTTGGCCAAAAGAGAGGCAACATTCGAATAGGAAGATTGAATGTTTGTCAAAACTAAAAATAATTCTGCTTGATTAATAGCTATGTGCTGAGCAATGTGCTCAAGCACTTTATTATTGAATTTCTTCTTGGCTTTTTCAACTAACTTTTCTATCCCAGATGAATCCTCATTGTACTTATTTACTGCTTCTGCTAATTGTAACAAAACATGTTGAGAGGAGTCTACTTCAATACCTAATGCTTCTGACAAAATGTCCTTAGCATCCTTAATGATTTTATATTCCTTGTCTCTCTCATCTTTAAGCTTCTTTTGCTTCACTTTCCTTTAGAGGATTTCACCTATATTTTGCATTTGATCTGCTAATAGATTTGCAAAATCCAATGTTGGAATCTCTATTTCCTCATCTAGGTCTATATCCTCTACTATATTCTTGCCCAAAAATCTTATACTCGATTGAGCCTTAGGCTTATCTATACTTAATGCCTTAGTAGTAGTGATAGTAGACATAGTAGGATTGGCTATAAAGAGTGGTATACTGTCTACTAGAGAACTTGAAGTATTTATACTTGTAGAATCAAAAACTGGAATACTTACTGCTGGAAAACTTGATGAAATAGGAGACTGCAACTCAGTAGAAGAAATGGTAGTTGCTTCTGTTGTTGCTATAGGTGATTGGACAAATGTTGAAGTTGTCACAACCATGCTTGAAGATGTCTCTGGGCTAGATGTAGCAACTTTTGCTGGAGAGGTAGGAAGTGATGCAATGACTTCTGCCACTATCCTCACGGTATCATCTACCTCAGTGGCTTCTTCCTATTCATCACTGTCATACTCAATGTCTTTTATTATAACTGTTTCAGTACTCGGTTGGTGAAGATGGTATATGTTCTTCCATGTGGCATTAGCACTCTTCACAACCGATTCAATATTGTTAATCAGAATTAAACAAGTATTGAACTTTAGTGTCATCTTATTTTCATTCTCCTTTAATGCCTTCTTTATTTCATCATTTTTCAAGCTCGACATTAATTGTCTCAAGGTTTGATCAAATATGTCTTTTACAGTTTGCTTTGCATTGGCCCATCTCATTTTTATTTGATCTAATAAAGCTCCTGGAATCTGTGGGGCTATTTCATCAGGAGAGTATTTCCACTGTCCCATCTTTTCAATGACAGCATCTTCAATCTCCTTTTGTTCTATTTCTGATCTTGTTTCATATTTTAAAGATTTTATATTAGTTACTCCAGATCCTGATCCTTCTCTCAAAAGTTTGATCTTCTCTTGAAGGGTTAGAGGAGGCTTTTTGAATATTATATCTTTGTCCTTTATGTCTGCCTTACCCCTTGCACTTCTCCTTGTAAATATGGTAGTGGGAGGCTTAGGTGCCTTGGTGATGAATACATTTCCTTTCTTCTTTGCAGGTTCTGGTTCCTTTGTTTTCTCATCCTTTTTCTCTTCTTCTTCAGTGTCTTCTCCTCTGTCCTCGGTTAGCATTTGCATTTTGGCTATCCTCTTTTTTCCTTTATTTACTGCCTGTGGAAGCTTTATACTTAATTCAATTCTCACTTTTTCTTCTTCATATGTCCCAAAATATGGAGCTTTGGGATTAACAGGCTGATTAAGGAGGGCTTCAATGATATTCTTTGTTTCATCAATGTTTACCTCATAAGGAAGAGGTTTTACATGTACAATCCTTGGTTTAGCTGCTTGAATGTATACTCTATCACAGTCCACCATGAAACAAATATCATCCTTATAATCTTCCACCAACTTCTATGGAATCTGGAATCTGTAGTTCATTTTCTCCTTGAAAGACTCAAAATAACTATCCATGATGTTCTTAAAATTTTCACCCATTTCTGAAATATATTCATTTATCTCATAAAGAACTGGCACATCCTTTCTCCATACTACTTTTCCTTTGGAAGGGAAGAATTTCTAAACATAGAAAAATAAACAGACCAGTAGAGATCCAAACTTACATGGATTGTTTTTGGAAGTTTGAATGCTTTCCATGTTCTTGTTAAACTGTTTTAACAACAAGTCTGCAAGGTCAAATGATAAATTATTCTTTACCACTTTGTATGCTAGGTCTATGGCTTCACAGGAAACACTATTCTGTCGACTTGAACTGTATATTTTATGAGCAATGATGTGTGTTCCAAACTTTAGTTTAGCATCAGTAATGTTGCTTACTTTCATGCCTCTACCATCCCACTCGGCTAAGGTTTTCTTCTCTAGTTCCGGCCGACCTAGGGTTTTGGTAGTTTTAACTTTACTTAACATGGGAAGACCGATGATTTGGTGAATCATCTTCTTAGTGATCTCTATGGGTTGCTCAAGCCAAATCTTGCCTTCATGTACACAGTTGAGAATGTATCTAACCCATTTCTCCCAAAAGTTTTGAGGTAAATGTGTAATGTGAACTAATCCCTTGTCTTCCAGATGTTTGTGCTTAGGTTTTAGAACACCATTCACACACAGTTCCTCATACACAATATCTAGCTCTAGGTTTCCCATCTCTTGAATTGCACAATTGAAATGATTACGAATATCGTTAACAAGTAGTACCTTAGGAGGAATCTGAGATTGAGCTCCGTTCGGGTCTAGGGCTGTTGCAATTGCGGGCACGAGTTTGAAATTTGGTGCTTTCCATTCCCCTTGGATTATCATTTCTGATCCTTTCTTCACTGAAGCGCTAGATGATGCCATGGTAGCTCACAGAGAATTCTTTTCGCAAAAGTGTTTGAATCGCTGGATTGCTCTGGAAATTTTCTTCTCTCAAAATGCTAAAGTTCGCGGTGAAGAATGAGTTTGATTTCTTGCCTTTTGTTTACAACTCTATCATTAATGCTTAGTAGAAATTAGGGTATGAATTCTGACAGACTGTCACCCATTATGAATTAATTGCTTGGTAAAGACTTCACAACTCGGTGAACTTGAGAATTCATATTGCTCCGACCTCGCTCAGTAATCATATTAGACATCTCCCGACCTCGCTCGGTGAAAACTGATACCGACCTTCCTGTGATCTTATTGCATCTTGTATGCCAATTTAGATCTTTCTTTTAATTTAGTTCTGGAACTGCTTGAAATTTGTCTATGAGAATACAATTCCAGTGCTTTCTTGGGAATTTAGTTTGAGTCGGTAGAGCCACCCATTCCATTACTTGGACTGGTTTGCTCGGTAGATTTGGGAATCCACTATTGTCTCATCTGTTTCCTGACCTTAGTTGCTTCATTCTTCTTTCCATCTTCAACTTCACTAGCATTCATGCAATTTCTGGCTATATGACCGAGTTTAGTGCATTTGAAACATCTTATGGTAGTATCTCTTTTCCTTAGATGATGTTTTATGCAGTTCATGCCAATGTGTCCATATTCTCCACAGTAATGACATCTACACCAAGTGTTGTAATCCCATCCAAACATTGCTTTCATAATTTGTTCTGCTGGATTGAATGTTTTGGATCTGCACACGGATGCCTTGTGACCTTGTTTGTTGCATTTGTGACAATTACCTTTGAATCTTGGTTTTTCCCTGCATTCATTTGCTTTGTGACCATGCTGATTGCAGTTGTAGCATTTTCCATTGAATTTTTCTTTTTCATTGCTCCAACATTTATTTGAAGTATGTCCTATTTTGCCACAATGATTGCAAGTAGGTTTCTGATTTTTTTGAGTACCTTGCTTAGAAGATTCACCTTCTCCTTTGTATCCAAGTCCTGCTTTTCCTTTTTGCCTATGAAGATTTCGATCATACAGCTGATTTAAGTCTTCTTGGCTCTTCAGCATTCTTTCATTGATTTGTTTTTCAGTGTTTAGGTCATCCACCAATCTTAGATTGATTTTCTTTTCAGATCTTAGTTCTTCTCTTGTGCTTTCTATTTCTGATCTTAGAGTCAAAATTTCCTCATTTGTATGGGAGATCTGATCAACTAGGTTTTCTAGCTAAAGGGTTTTATTTTGGACTTCATTGTTTCTTCCATCTAATTCATCTTTCAACTTGTTTCTTTGTTCTAGGATCTCACAAAATATTGTTGAGTGTAGTTCTTGTTCTCTTTTTAATTTTCTCACTTCTTCCTGCAGAGACCCATTCTTTTCTAAGAGTTCTTTGACAGCATTGTTTACTTCATCTGAGCTATCTGAGGGAAAAAGATCTTCAATCTTTTCTTCAATGTAATTATGATCATTCATCTGATTTGCAGGTTCCTCCCTTCTTCTCAGGGATTGGGAAAGATGTTCTTTTGCTTCTTTAAGTTTAGCTATGGCCATTTCCAGATCTAGATTTTCATTTTCAATCACCTTATTCAGTTTGAATACCTCCATTGTCCTGGATCTTTGCTCAAGCTAGTTAAGCTTTATCTTGAGAACCAATATAGCTCTGATACCAATTTTTAGAAATATTCAAGAATTAACCAAGTTACTGAGAGGGGAGGGGTGAATTAGTAACTCCAAATTTTCTTTCAATAATAGATGTATTAACATATAGTTCACTTTATGCTTTTGCATATAGAAAGCATGAAACTTAAAAGCATTCACAACAATGACACATAGATTTGGTTACCCAGAAACCTTCCAAAAGAAAGTAAAACTGGGGTGGGGATGAAACCCACAAAGCTTTAATACTGCAGTATAAAGTTGGCCGGTTAAGGCTTACATTGATCACTTCTGATGATCTGCCCTGCTAGGAGCAATAAGGATTGCTAGGTCCACCTTGTTAGATATTTTACAAATATACAATGAAGTATGCACTTGGTTAAGAGATTTTACAAAGACTGTTAAGTCTACCCGGTTAAAGGATTTCAAGCTGATTCACCTGTTAGGATGAAACAGTATATCTCTTACTTTGCAACTGGATTGCTGAATGAGATTCGCTGATGTACTGATCACCTTCTATGATGAATTTTTCTTTGCTGCTCCTTATACTGCTGTAGCCCTTTGTAATTCGCTTATCTCTTACCTTTTTTTTTTTCATATTCATACTACTTGGTATTTGTACAACATTGTTTATATACAAGTCTAAACAATTAATTACAATTACAAAGTCAGCTTGACAAATAAACATAAGTGCTACTAAGTTGGCCCAAGTATGGTTACACGGTTCCTGCAAACTAACTCGGTGACTTTCTAATACTCAACGTCCACTGCATTACTCGGCATCGTCATGCACGCAGTAGAAGTGAAAGCTCGGTTCATACTAACCACTCAGTAAGTTTTGAACTCGGTAAATACTTGTGACTTGGTAGACATAATGTTACTTGGTTTACACTGTCTTGCTCGGTTTGCACTGTTCTGCTCGGTTTGCACTATCCTGCTCGGTTTGCACTGTTCTGCTCGGTTTGCACTCAGAATGCAAATAAGTGTTGTCACTAGTGGCAATCCTGCTTAATGCCAACACCTCCAACTCCCATTCCTAATCCACCTCCTAAGAAATATCATGATATCCCTTTCATCATTTCTAATGAACCTGTAGAAAATCAAGAGAAAATTACCCTTTCCACTCCTTCCAATGATCCTCTTCCCTATCAATATCAAAGTATCTTTTCATCTCATCTTCATAATCCATCTAATCCCTCACATGATCCTAATCCTCCTAAGGATCTCATCACCCCTATCTAAGCTAATAATGAGCCCCATCATATAAACTCAATTCCTCCATTTTCATTTGGGTCGGTCTACTTCATGATCCTATCATTCCTTACATGCCTCCACCTCAAAATGGACTCACATCTTGCTATCAAAGTAACACATATCCTTTTTCTAAGAATATTTCTTAAATTCATGAACTATGAAGGAAAAGGTTTGGGTATTCATGAACAAGGTATATTTGAACCCATTTATATAATACCAACTCTTAATTATCATGATCTTGGATAAATAAATCACACTAAAGAAGTTGGTATCTCTCATAGTTCCTACATTCATCCATCTAATCACAAGCATAAA
>BSBK01013070.1:0-64331 GCA_027943335.1 Chamaecyparis obtusa
TGATAATTGAAGGAGATTATATTGGAAAATAGGGATGGAGTGTTACTAATATGTTTAAATGAATGGCAATCTCAAAAAAAATTAGAAAAGCTGCATTCTCATGTATGTGGTGGACATTTTTTAGCCAAAGAAATTTCTCATAATATTCTAAGGTTGAGATACTACTAGCCCTATGTTTTCAATGATGCTCATAATTATGTTAGAAAATTTGAAGCTTATCAGAGAGTCTTGGGAAAATTGAAATATGAAGGAGCATTACCCTTGAGGTATATGCAAACAAAAGCACCTTTCAGTTAATGGGGTATAGATTTCATAGAATAAATATCAGACAAGTCTAGTGGGGGGTATAGATGGATCCTTGTAGACATAAATTACTTTACTAAATGGGTTGAAGCAATCCCTACGAGACATGCTACTAGAAATGTTGTCATTAAAATTTATAATGGATCACATTATAACCATATTTGGAGTGTCTAACACAATTATCACTAATAATGGAATGTGTTTTCATAATAATGAATTCATTTCATTCAGTGATAATTATGGTATAGCAATCCCATATGTGTCACCCTATCATCCCCAAGCCAATGGGAAAGAATAATCTAGTAAAAAAAAAAAAATTGAAAATAATAAATAAAATACTAAATCAAAACAAGAAAGATTGGAACTCAAAGTTGAAATTAATACTTTGGGATGATCGGATTATAGTTAAAAAACCTACTGGTAAATATCCATTTGAATTGGTTTATGGCACTCAAGCAAAAATTCCTATAAACAATCTGTATACATGTAAAAATGGTCAAGCAAAAATCAAAGTGAGTAATCAAAGTCAAATCATGAATTAATTGAAATCAAGGCTATTGGATTAATTAAATAAAAAAGATCAATTAATTGTGCAATTGATTTTAAATCAAATTAATTGTATAGTTAAATCAACTTTAATCCCACCCATTCAAGGGTACACATGGCTAAGATAAATCAATTAAATCAATTATTAATTCCTATTTTTATCACCAACCACATATAGAAAAAATCAAAATCAACCAATGAGAATGAAGGAATGAACTCACGTGGATCAAGTCCAAATTGATTCTCCACCACTCATCTTGGAGATACATCTTGACTGTTGATTTTGTCTCTTTGTTCCAACCTTTGAGAACAAAATATTTACTTTTTCCCAATATTTGAAACCATCAAATTAACTCAAACATAATCATGATTAATCTTACTTTACCCCTAAGCCTTGGGAAAATCCATAAATAGAGGGAAAAAATAAGGAGAAAAGGGTCCACTCTCATAGTTGAAAACTACATCCATATTATAGGCATTTAATTATGATTTCTTAGCTTATTTGAGTATATTTTAGCATAATTTGAGTTAGGATGGCATAATTCATCTAGCATAGATCATTAGTTCTCATTCTAGCATTGTCTCTAATGAATGCCAAGCTTAGAGAATTTCTTTAGCTTCTTTAGATAGAGAGAGATGAGATTATTTTTTGAATTAATTGATCATTTATCTTTATTTTGCATAATTCAAGTAGAGTTATCATTGAAATGTTTCATGAATGTATTTTTCATACACAAAATAGCACCCACCGTGGGGCTCAAGGCCTCTACTAACTAAATTTGATCTTTATTTGCTAAATTGGAATTGTTTGTGTTACAGATTTTAAATTTGTAGGTACAACAATGTATTTGACAGAAGAAATAACACCTATATAGTGAATTTTGATGCCTTTACACAGAGAAATAGCACGTACACTACAAAGTTTGATGCATTTACATAGAGTTTGACGCATTTGAATAAAATTCTATCTTGTCGTTTATTCTTTCAATGTATATCAAGGACCTTTATGACACATTTACTTTCTATTTCAGTGTTTACTAATTTTGTATCATTTAAATAGCATGTCAATAACGAAATAGCATGTTTAAAGTTGTTTGTGACACATAGTGTAAACAAAATAGTGTGTATGCTTAATTCTATTGTACATAGCTCTTTTTTATTCCAAATCTTAATCTATGTCAATTTAATGATTTTAACTCTTTGATTTTTCTAATGACAGGTCATAAAAAGTCCAAAAACCAAAATTAAGAGTACACAAGAAGGAGAGACAAGCAAAAAGATAATTGAAGATGGAAAGCCGAATTTACTTGAACAACATTTTGGAGGATTCAAAACAAGAAGTGGAAGCATCTGAAAGGTCCTTGAGGATAATCCAAGCTTATAAAGATATATATGTATCCCTCAATTGGATCTTTACTCCTTAAAATAATAAATTTTTGATCAATTTGGAGAAAGGAAATTTAATTGTTTTTATTTTGTTCACATTTTTCTCGCTTGTTTTGAACTAATGTTTGTGAAAGGGGATGCTAAGGAGATGGAACTATAGCCACTAGGTGAGTAAAATGCAAAAAAAAAAAAATATGCCTAGCCTTTGCTAGCTTCGAAATGAGGTAATCTTAAAACCTTATGCAATTTCTTAACTTGTAGCATTTTAATTTCAAAATCTAGCTTAATTAAAAAGAAAATTTGAATCCTAAGTGAGGCATTAGGGATATGCTCTTCAATTTTATAGTGAATAAAACTCCTAGAAGTGCCAAACTTTAGAGGAAAATGAGCTAAATAATGAACAAACACATAAAATAAGCCTCATTTTTTGTGAAGAAAAGCATTAGGCCTATGATCTTCACTTTTATAGTGAATCAAAATGCCAACGTGTTCAAATTTCATTAGATTAAATGGATTGGAAATGAACATTATTAATTACGTTTGGAAGTGAGAAGGTAGTAGGGATATGATCTTCACCTATTGGTTAATTAAACTCCTAGACCTACTTGATCATTTCATTTCATTGCTTTCATTGCACATGTTAGAGATTTAGTGGGTTTGCCTCCTAAGAACATGCCTTAATGAGGCCAATGAGAGGGATGACCCAAAGTGGGAACCAGGTGAAGCCAACCTATTCCACCCACTATAAATAATGACCTTTGTTAAATTGAAAATATTAGAGGGAAAAAATATCAAATGCTTGGACTTGTAGGGCTATAGGCCTCAATCATGTGTGTGCGACTACATGTTCCTTGTATGATTCATTTGATATTTTGTATGGGAACCTAAACTAAAATTTCAAATTAATCTAGAAATACCTACCTTTAGATCCATATTAAGTGCCAAATTTGACCTTAGGTAGATTGCATGAAATGGCTTATTGTGAAAGACCCATGTAAACATTCTCAAACACAAACTTTTTTGTTTAGAGGTTAGGGGTAAAAGACAATTGTTTTTGAGCTTGTTGCGGTTGATGATACATGTTACAAGAAAGAAAAATCCATTTAAATTTGATAAATCATTTTTAAAATATCCTTATTCAAAATATTTTTCATCAAGGGGGAATAAATTCAATACACAAGACTCTTGTTAATGTTGGTTTTCACTAGATCCCATCGCCTTAAGACATATTTTCAAGAAAATAGAACATGCCTTAGACAAGAGATTACCTATGAATAATAAACTTCCTAATATCCATTTGACAAACAAGAGGATATAATTCCTAATCTATTTGGAGAAAGAATCAATCCTATGGCAAAAAAGAACAATTATCATAACCATGATCAAGATCAAGATTATGTGAATCAAGACTATAATCACTGTAGAATTCGAAGGAATGAAGAAGCAACTAAAGAAAGGGTTAATGAGGCATTCCAAGATCCTTTGTTCCTTAAATTTATGGATAAAATTTTAGAAATGGATAAAGAAAGATACTTTCTAAACTTATCTCAATTAGGAGTTAAGCTTCCTCATAACTATGACACATCAAACTTGAAGAAAGATAAGGAAGAATAAAATCCATTAGGGGCTATGAACAAAAAAATAAAATTATTTCAAGCCCAAATTGATAACATGTAGAAGGTAGCAGAGCCTAAACTATTTTCAATTGAATCCATATTCCCTTTTCCTTTTGATAAAAACTTGATCATGGCACCTTTTTCCTCAAAATGCAATCTTTCCAAGATATGATAAACACATAGGTAAATCAAACCCACAAGACCTTTAAATGAGATAATTTTGTGCCCTAAGCATCAAATTCATGCATTATACAACATACCTAATGAGATTATTCCCAAGAAACCTTGGATGGCAAGCTATGGAGTGGTTTCCAAAACTACCCCCAGGTATAAAAACATTCAAAGAACTAGCCTCCAAATTTGTAACCCATTATTCATACAACATTAAACATGAGATCACCACGTTGAATCTATGTGATACCAAACAAAAAGATGGTTAACCTTTTATAAGCTTCCTTCAAAGATGGAGAAAAATTTTTGCCCAATACCCAAGAAGTATATCAGAAAAAGAAAAGATGGAAATTTTCATGAATAATCTAAATATGGAAATAAATTATCGATTGAAACTTCAATATCCCCCTACCTTTGAAAATATTATTGAGAATGGGATTAAAATTGAATAATTGTTAGTAAGAAAAGGAGAAATAAAGATTTTCAAAGAAAAAAAAGGTTTTTCTAACACTAATAATAATTTTAATAACAACAAGGGTGGTAATAACAACAATGAAAAGCCTAGGTTTTGGCTAAAGAATACCAACAAGAACCTTGTGAATGATGGGGTTGTGGAGGCTAGAAAACTTAAGGCTAATCCCTTTAATTTATCAAGTGGGTCTAATCAAACCAACAATGTTAGTCAAACATCCAAGACCCCTTTTAATAATAATAGCAATAACTCTTTCAATAATCAAGGAACTAATAAATTAAGACCCATCTTTAACACAACACAAAGAAGGAAGTTTTTACCCTTGGGGGAAGATTTATAGAATGCACTAAGAACCCTCATTGAGAATAAAATCATCACTTTACCAGAGTTAAGACCCTATGAACCACAAGTCAAACTATCATGGTGGAACGATTCCCATCATTGTGAATATCATAGAAACAAAGGGCATAAGACAAATGAGTGTATGAGACTCAAACATGTGGTTCAAGACTTGATATAAGATGGTATAATCAAAGTGGATGGTCCCAAAAATAATGAAGATCATACGACTTTTAAGACTCCTTTCTTGAATCGTGAGAAAGGTGAAACCTCCAATTTGAATCAAAGCAACAAAACATGAAATGATAAAGTCAAATTTTCCCATACTTATGAAAATACTAAATTATTTATCAAGGTATGAAAATACCATTAATTCCATAGTGATAAAAGAGAAATAACAAGAAGAAACCTTTGATGTTGTGACTAGGGGGAAAGTGTCAAAGATCACCTTACAAGGGACTACCACTAAAATAACTTTACAAGGTCAAACATCATCATCTGAAAAATAATAAAATCTTGTGGATCAACTCAAAAGGACACAAAAACAAATATCAATCATGGAATTGTTGAAACTTTCACCAACCCACAAAGAGATCTTGAAAAAATCTCTTGTTGAGACTACCTTTCCTAATAACTTGGATGTTGAAAAATTTTAGAACATGGTTGGACACCTCATTGCACCATATTGTCTATCTTTTTCAGAGAAAGATGATATGTCCTTGAATCATCCTCAAAATATTCCATTTCATATAGAAGTTTTGATACACAAACACCGTGTCAAAAGAGTCCTTATTGATGGAAGGGTTGGTCTAAATATTTGTACCTTGAGTCTTGTGAAAGCATTAGGATATTCCAAAGAATTCTTTGATCCTAAAAGAAAAATTACTATCAAATCTTATAATGATGAAGAAATATCTTCAAAACAAATAGTTTTTCTTCCCATTCGAGTTGGTCCCATCCAAAAATAAATATTTTTCCAAATGCGTAAGCTAAAATTGACATATGATATTTTTCTAGGGAGGCCATGGATCCATGAAATGCAAGCGGTGCCTTCAACATATCATCAATGTCTAAAATTTCCTTATATGGGTTGATAAATCATGGTGAGTGGAGATTTAGATCCATTCCAATATTGCAATAATATTAAACCCCTGGATAACTCATTGGTTCCATACAATAGTGAAGGTACTACATCAAGTAAATAAAAAGAAACAAGTCAAGATCAAAGTTCAAATAATAGTTCCCTAGAAAGAGGAAAACAAAATATGGAAGAAGAAATAATTATTAGTAATTCAAATCGGGACGAAACTAACTTACCTACATCGAATAAAGGAAAATAGAAATTTAGTTTTGTAGACTCAAAATAAAAAAGAAGAAAATAATACTAATTCAAATGTTTCATATCAAGAAGAGGGAAATTCAAAATCCTCTCAAATTGGAAAAGAAGCCAAAGAAACACATTATCAAAGGATCGATACAATGATGAATTTTTTTGATAAATAATGAAAAATCAAACAAAAAGGTGTGGGGGAATATTCCTTATCAATGATGGACTTATCTCTCTCCCCTGGATCCCATGAAAAAACATCTAGTTATAATCCTCCTCAAAAGTATAATGAACATTTTGTGAGAGCTAGTACTTCTTCACTCATGGAAGAAGATGATAATGAGATATTAAAATGGCTTTATAAAGAGGAATAAGTATCAAATTAAAGCCAAATCTCCATCGAAGAAAGGGTTTAAAATATTAGCATTCCAATACACCAATAAAGAAAAGGATATAAAATCATGCAAAAGATAGGTTACAAAGGAAAAGGACCCTTGGGAAGGAAAAATGAATGTTTGTTGGAACCCATAGAAATGACTTGAAGAGATAGTAAATAAAAATTAGGGCTACGGTACCTAGAGCAAGGATATGCTAAAAATAATCATCCATAATTTTATGAATAAATTTTACATTTAAATTCCCAAAGTGATGAGGATTCTAATGTGTTGGAATGGTATTCCTTATCTGAAGGATCTTGCCAAGACAAAGAGGTGGATGTTATTCATACCTATTCTCCTATATCTATTTCAAGAAAAGGAGAAAGTTATAATCAAGAGTCGAGTTCAAACCAAGCTTCAAGTACAAATCAAAGGTTGAATTATAATCAAGAACCTGACTCAAGACAAAAATCATGTGGATCTCAATGGATAGGGGAACCTTGTGTACCTTCATGTTTACCAATATTAGAAGAAAATAATGTTAGGTTTAACCCACAATAATTTTATCCTCAAGAAACCCAAGATGACTTGAGTGAGGAGAATTTTGATCCAAGTTCTATGGAACACCTTTAAAAAGCACATATCATAGATTTAAGAGATACAATGTACAAACCCTCAAACAAACTCATGTCCTTAAATCCTAAGAATTTGAGCTTATCCAATGACACATTATCCCTTATATATCTAGAACTAATTGATTGGGATTTTATTGAGCCAAATGACATACCCATCTTTCCAAATGATAATTCCTTGGCCCTATACCTAAATATAGTTGAACCCTCTTCTACCAATGAAATATATCAAGGAGAAATATGGGGGGAAAGTGTTTAATCTCTTAGTCTTGAAAGAAAAGAAAAGAATAAAGAAAAAATAAAAAGGTCTAATGGTGAAAACCACAATGTGGCAGTGCTAAACCAAGAAAAAGTAAAAATAAAAGACGTTTCTAAAGGTGAAAACCCAACTATGGCACCTAAGGAAGAGATATTGGTCACTTTACCTAAGAATTATGAGGAAAGATCATCCATTTTGATTGAACCCACAAAAAAGTCAACATTGGTATAGAATTAGAGTCTAAGATTATACACCTTGCAACTTCATTATCAAAAGAAGAAAGAGAAGAATGTATTGAGTTTTTCAAAGAAAGACAAGTGAATATTGCTTGGTATTATGCTGACATGCTAGGATTGGATCCAAATATCATTATGCACCATTTTAATATCAAGCTAGGAGTCAAACCAACCAAGCAAAAATTAAGGGAAATGCATCTACATATGGCATTACTAGTCAAAGCTGAATTGGAAAAGCTATTGAAGCTTGGTTTCATTAGAGACATTGATTATGCCAAGTGTATCTCCAACATTTTACCACTTTTAAAACCTAAAAACTCAATCAGAGTATCCACAAACTAAGTGGGGATCTCAATCTAGCATGCCCTAAAGATGATTTACCACTACCAAGCATTGATGCAATAGTAGATTTGACGACAAGTCATTCTATGTTTTCTCTCATGGATGGGTTCAGTGGATATAATCAAATCAATATTTCTCCCTAAGATCAATGTAAGATGGATTTTACATGTTCTTGGGGAACCTTTTATTGAAATGTGATGCCCTTCGGTCTCAAAAATGTCAAAGCAACCTATCAAAGAGGTATGACTACCATATTCCATGATATGATGCACAATTTCCTATAAGACTATGTGGATGGCATCTTGGCCAAATTTCATTCAAGAAAAGAACACTTGCCAATTTTAGAAAATATTTTTACAAGTGAAGTAAGATTGAATCTTAAGAAGTATGTATTTAGGTACAATCTGACAAGTTACTTGGATACATAGTGTAATAAAAAGGTATTGAGATAGACCCCGCAAAAGTCAAAGAAATACTGGAAATGGGGGCACCAAGAAACATAAGACAAATGAGATCACTTCAATGAAAACTAGAATCCATCAGAATATTTATTTCTCAATTATCCAAAAAATGTCATTCATTTACTCAACTCCTTCACAAGGATGTAGTATTCAAATGGGATGATCAATGTGAAGAATCCTTTGCACTTCTCAAGAAGTATTATATGAATATGCCTATATTGATGCCACCATTAAGAGGCAAGCCTTTATTATTATACATTTCAAATACAAAATGTTCATTAGGTGCATTACTAGCTCAAGAAGATGAAAATGGCAAGGAGAAGGCAATCTACTATATTAGTAGGACCTTGGTAAAATATGAGTTGAACTATAGATTCATTGAAAGAGTATGATTGGCGGTAGTTTTTGCTTCACAAAAATTATGACATTATATGTTGGAACACAAGATCTAAATCATATCTAAGATTGACCATTTGAAGTATTTATTAACAAAAAAAAACCCTAACATGAATGATGGCAAAGTGGGTAATGGTATCAATTGAATTTGACATTGAATATGTGGATAGGAAAGTAATAAAAGGCCAAGTTATAGTAAACCAATTGGAAAAAGAACATTTTATGGATGAACATCCTATTCAAGTAGAATTCTCAGATGTAGAAATTATAAACATTGAAGCCAAGAAATGGAAACTATATTTTTATGGTTCATATACACAACATGGTTCAAGAGCAGGTATCTTATTGATCACACCTCAAGGCTCTACTATTCCAAAGTCTTACAAACTTCTCTTTCCATGTACCAATAACACTATTGAGTATGAAGAACTCTTCATCGGCAAGAAAACAGCTCTAGAATGGAAAGTAACATAATTACAGGTGTATGGTGACTCACAAATCATAATCAATCAAATCAATGATGAGTATTAAATAAGAGATGACAATTTGATGCCTTACAAAAGGATGGTAGATAACTTGAAGAAATACTTTGTTTTGATAACATTTGAAAAAATACCAAGAGAGAAAAAAAAAAGCATTAGATGCCATGGAAACACTAACTTCTATCTTAAAAATGTTGGATCAAAGTGCATGATATGAGTTCTTGGTAGAAGATTTGGAACAACCCACATTTGACATTCCTGATTCCCAAATTATTGGCCCATTATTCAGACATGAATCTCCTTGGTATGGACCTATTTACAATTACTTAAAAGACCAAACTTTTCCCTTGGACAAAACTAGAAATTAAAGAAGAAACTTTATAAGATAAGCTTCATGTTATACCCTTGTTTCATATACATTGTATTGTAAGAGTCTTGATGGAACACTTCGTAGGTGTCTAGAGGATGAGGAATCTAAAGTAGACTTATGAGATGTCCATGAGGGAATATGTGGATCACATTCAAGTGGTTTAAACTTGGCTAAGAAACTTCTTATAATGGGGTATTATTGGCCAACCATGGAGAAATATGCTTGCCACTTTGTTAAAATTTGCCAAAAATGCCAATACAATGGTAATTTGACTCATGTGTTGGCACAAGAATTACACCCAATGACCACACCTTAGCCCTTCTATCAATGGGGGTTGGATTTAATTGGGATAATTTATCCACCATCATCCAATGGTCATAAATTCATAATCACAATGATAAAATACTTCACTAAATGGGTAGAAGTCGTGCCTTTGTCTACTATAATGGGAAAACAAATTGCAATGTTCATTTTGAAGCACATAATTTGTAGATATGGTATTCTTCATGTCATAATAATAGACAATGAAAAACATTTCAAGAACAAGGATATCAAATAATTGAGTGATAAGTCTCACATCATTCATCCTCCATTTACTATCCTCAAGGAAATGGACAAGCAAAAGCAACAAACAAAAATATCCTTAAGATCTTAAAAAATGCAGTGGATAAATCAGGAAGATACTGGCATATACAATTGAATCCAACATTATGGGCATATTGCACAAGTCCAAGAACACCACCTAGAGCCACACCCTTCTCACTAGTCTATGGGGCAGAAATAGTACTACCCTTGGAAGTTGAGATCCCATCTTTGTGAATTTCATTGCATGGATTATTAATAGACATGGATTATAGAGTGGAAAGATGCCAAGAAATAGAATTACTTGGTAAACATCAAAATCAAGCATATGAACATCTTAATGTGTATCAAAATAGGATGCCAAGGAATTATAACAAAAATATCAAGCCAAGAGAATTTCAAGTGGGTGATCTAGTGTTAAGAGAGAATACAAAGAACCAATCAAAAAGAGAAAATGGGGAAAATGGGAAGCCAATTGGCTATGACCATTCATTATCATGTCTTCCTTCGGGACAAGGATATATAAGTTAGCCGATTGTGATGGGGAAGAGTTGTGGGAGCCTATTAATACCATACATATAAAGAGGTTTTATACCTAGATCAGTTGAAAGAGTGTCAGTTGGAAAAAAGTAGCAAAATATCATATGAGACAACATCAAACCTGTATAGTGAAAAATTGATCATGAAGAAATCCAAAAAACAATGAGATATTAATCCCGAGAAAACCCAAAAATATCATAAAGTAGAAAAGTACAAAAATAGTGAAAAAAGAGCTCTTGAAGAAATAAAAAATAGTGGAAAATTGATCATGAAGAAAGAAAAACATTCAAATATGGATCCTAAAAAAATGGTTATCTTGGTGAAAACCTGGCAAACAGGAACCTTGGTAAAAAAAAATTTAAAAAGGTGCCTTGGTGAAAACCTAGCAATAGGCGCCTTATTAGCAAAAAAAGAAAATAAAAGAGAAAAAGAGAAATAAATTCAAGTGGTAAAAACTTGGTAAACATGTGCCATTTGTCCTTTAATTCAAGTCTAGTCACATATTCCATCTGCATTTCTCCATCATCCTTGTATATATTCTTGCATTAGCCATCATTTGTACATATTGCATAATAAACTCTCAGAGCTGCATTCACATTTACCGAAGGCTTTTGTCATGGATTCAAAAATTGTCTAAGTCTAACATCATTATGGAATCAAGCTAGGGGCACTTATCCTAAATCAAATGGGTTCATGCATTAAACCACAAACTTGACACTTGAACCTTTGATTCATATCAATTCCTGATTCAAACACAGTTGATCTCAAACTTCAACGCTTGACACTTTGATCCTCAGTTTACACATTACCTTATCTTTATCGGGATTAAAGATGAAAACAAAGATTGAAATGGATGGAGTTCTACTTAAAATATGGATTTGAAAATAATGGAAAAATGTTCAAAAGTGTTACATGATTGTGGAGTCATGTCTTTTTAGAAAATCAATGAATTATTTTGACTAGAGGTGCAATGATAAAAACATGATAATTTTCTTTATTTTTGCATGACTGTCTTAAGGTTGATGCTTCAAAGTATGTAAAATTTGTCTAATGACATGATCATCAAAGAATCATCGAGGAAATTTACATATGGAGAGAATCATATCTTTGTTTATTTACACAACAGGATACCTTGGCCATTTAGATCTTTCATATCTTAATGCCAAAATCCACTTACAACATTGAAACCAATGAAAGCGGTATTCAGACCATTGTGGTTGAAAATCAAACCGGTGAGAGTTGTATCAATTTCATGTGCAAAATTTGAGAGAAAAGGGTATTCAGACCATCATGGTTGAACCAGTGATGATTGTACCAATTTCATGTTTCAAAAACTCAATGATGAAAAGAAGCATTCTTGTAATCAAAAGAGACAACTAGCTACATCCATATAGATTATATTTTCATATGGATTTTTCCTAAAAAAAAGAAAAAGGGGTAGAGTGGAAGTGTAATAAAAAATCATAATGATTTCTTGACCTCATCGATTATGTTGGACTAAATAAAAAACATAGGAGTGCATTTAGTTATAGGTTAATATCATGTTAGTGCATACTTTAGTTGCATGTTAAGTTTCATTTTAAATATTTATTTATATATTTTTCATTCATCATTATTCATTTAAATCGTTAAGTTGTATTCATTAAATTTCTTATCATTAATCCTTAATCATTAGGTTCCATATCATTCAAGTACATTCATTTGCATATTCATTTAGAGTCATATAAGTGGTATTCGTTAATCATTAATCATTATTCATTGAAATCATTAAGTTGCATTCATTACATTGCATATCATTGTATCATTTCATGGCATTAATATCATGACAATTCACCATAAATAAATCATAAAGTGCATTCATTCCATATATAATCACATCATAAATTCAATCATTAAGATTATATGAGAACACATGTACATATCATATCAATTAATCATTATAGCATAAATAGACCTCAAGTGAATTTCATCAACAATAGGCATCCATCTAAGCTATGTCATATATAAGACACCCATCCAAAGCTTGTAAGATAAATGCACTCATAACATTTTACATCACAAAACAACAAAAACAAGCATATAGATAGGATATGTAGATCTACATATATATCATCAAAAAATCAAAATTCCAACATATAATGGCATCATAAAAGAGAAGATTATATAAAAGAACTAATCAAAGGAATGTCCATCAAAGTTTGAGCAATAAACTAGATAAAAAAAATCCTAATCAAAAGTGATATATATGATACAAAACTAGAAGAGTAATCAATGCTCTCAACTAGTGCCACCTACACATGTTCCATCTAGTCCACTTGTACTTATCCCATTTGTGTTTGTACCTACACCTATGCTAGAACTAGGTTGTGAACCATGATGGGCCATAGTAGCCATGAAAGTTTGCATCATTACACTGAATTGATCCATATGACTCTTGATCTAATCCATACCAACCTATAGAGCCCTAACATATTGAGTGAATATCTCTGGTGCCAGTGAAACTGATACTGCATGTGTTGGTGGATTAATAGGAACCTATAGAATAGGAGCTTGAGGTACTTGTATCTATCTAAATTATCTCTATCTTTTTAGAACCTGATTTGTGATCCTAACATAAGGAGGAGCTCTCCCACCTATCCCTCCACCCCTCACCCTCACTCTTCCATCTCTCATCCTCACTCCTCCAGCCCTCATTCTCACTCCTCCACCTCATACCCTAGCACCACCTCTACCATCTCTCATAGGACCACAAACTAAAACTCATACACTAACCTGACCACCTCTCACCATGACCACTCTCCTCCTCCTCAACCACCTCTGCCATCATCATCATCACCATCATCATCATCCTCTAATCTATCATCTATATATGGTCTCATCTCTACAAGATCAGTGAAACGTGTGAAGAGATGTTGTGTAAACCACTAGGCGTAATCATTTTTCATACCAACATCAATAACGTGGTCTCTTATATCACAAGCTAAGTGAAGAAAATAAAGAATCTCATTGCGAGCAATGCAGTACTCTATCTGAGGTCCCCACATTGACCTCTCTTCCTGAACTCGTACATATAATGCCAAACCCTGTGCTATACCTTGTACTTGGTAGAAATGTTGGAGGACTCTATGGAAACAAAACCTCTCAATCACTAGAGGAGTCTGATCAATAATCTAGCGAGGCATGAACATAAAGGGAATCTCTGAATCATCCTCTCTCTAGGGATTGCATCTAAGGAATGGTTACCATCAAACTTGATCAATATCATCCAACATACATCTCCAATAATCTAGCTTTCCCAGATGACATTGGACAATCACTCCCTCATAGATATATTCATATGGCCACCTAGGATCTCTATCTTAGGCTATAATGGGCCTAGTAACAATAAGTTTCTCCCAAGTCCATAGCCGTAACAAAAATACACTTGCAGATAATGGAACACCATGGTGATAAAAAAAAATATAGTAACTCATGGTATAATTATGCAAGAACACAAGAGCCCCAATCAAATTTTTGCAGATGTGCAATCATGTCCTCTAGGATCCTGCCCCAACCAACAACAAAACCATGCCCTCTCTGATTCGATAATAGGAAACCCCCAATCAGAATGCCTAAAACTATAGAAAAAGGAGGGAAAGAAACAAGTTGTTCCCAAGGAATACTCTCATCACTATTTGTGGTGTCTCCAAACACCTGTCAGTAGGTTGTACCATCGTATACCTGATTGTAATATACAAGCTCACCCCGTGTCAAAATCTTGAGTAATCTGTACACATCCTCAGGGGTGAATTTCATCTTACCCATCAGCAAATGGAAGGTATTATGGTCGGAGTGCCAATGCTCTGCCATAGTAGTGAGAAGAACCTGATTCACATGGAACCGAAGCATGTCTAGTAAGAAAAAAAATCTACAATGACCGATAAGTCCTCGCTCCCAAGAACGCATCTGTTCAACCATATCTAAAGACCACAGATATAAACCTTG
This sequence comes from Chamaecyparis obtusa, assembly GCA_027943335.1. Lineage (NCBI taxonomy): Eukaryota > Viridiplantae > Streptophyta > Pinopsida > Cupressales > Cupressaceae > Chamaecyparis > Chamaecyparis obtusa. The sequence continues at coordinate 14,822 of BSBK01013070.1, forward strand.
AACATATAATATCTAGAAGTGAACCTATTGAATGAAGTGATATCGCATTGAAGTAACATCATCTAAGTGAACCATCATAATTTAATCATATAATCTATCATCCTATCACTCGCCTAGAGAACAATTTTTTTCTTAACTCTAATCAGAGAGGATGAAAAAACATCAAATCAATCCTATCAATCTATTAGGGTTGAGAATCAACATTCATAAAAATTGATCAAATTGACACCATAATACTTCTTTTCATCGTAGGCATAACCTACATCATCAATTGATTGATTGCGAAAACCAATCGAATCAAACAAGCTAATCAATTAGGTTAATTCTTTTTTAAAAGGTAACTATGCATCATTTTATCATATTGTACATATCAAAATGTCTAAGTGCTATTCTGTTTATCACATGTGCTACAAAAAATATCAAACATATTAAAACATGTGGTACACATCATTTCTCATCATACACACCATTTCAAAGTAGGGTACATGCTACTAAATCTATTGTTTGTGCTAGCCTAATCATGTGCGCTACCAAAACCTACCAGATGCGCTAAAAAATTCATAGGGAATGGGGTGTACATGCTATTTCATCTACTGTTACACACTATTTTAATTTTCAAATGTGCTAAAACATGGTCCTATACGTGTTATTTTATAAATTTGGCAAAAACAGAGAAAAACAATGCCTACAATTCAATTTTTTTCAGTAAAATGGAAAAATTTGAAAAGAAGGAAGGACCAAGGTACTCATAAGAGGTCCATAGCCAAGTGGGTGTTGGTATTTGTGGCCTCTCTCAAACCTGTGTTCTCAAATGGGGACCACCATCACTACAATATCACTGGAAGGCTGAGAGTAAAAGTCAAAAGTGAAAGTGAAAATAAAAAGTGAAAGTGACTTTTTGAACCCTATATATAGCCCTTTGACCTAAAAGGGAGTGTTTTATCACATTTTTTTACCCAAGGTCAAAATTGTTCAACTAAATTTTTCTGCAACTAGGGCATTATCATCAATACGTCGTCATATCATTACCAAAAATGAAATTGAACTTGCACAATATTATCACAAAATTTTGAAATAAATTGTAGGAAAATCACATATTGATCAAAATTCATCAAATCAACTTCAATTTCATTTAAGAGGGGGTATGATATCAGAAAAAGAATTCAAATCGAGCACAATAGCGATATAGAAAAATTCTTCATCGAGAGCATTAAACGCAAAAATTTCAAAATTATCAGTGGGGCATCGAAATCAGAGAATCTTTTTGAATAAAGTTCAACTATCATATCAGGAAGTCATTAGTGAATCCATAATTTATTATCAAATTAGGAATTTTTCATCAAAATTTGTTGCAAATCAGGAAATCAGTTATTAGACTATATCAAACATCAGTTAAACAAATTAATCAGACATTCTTTGAACCAACACACTTCACACATCGATTCAAAGAGGGGAATTTGTATACAACTAAAAATGGTGAAACAAAAATCAAAGTGAGTAGTCAAAGTCAAATCATGAATTAATTGAAATCAAGGCTATTGGATTAATTAAATAAAAAAGATCAATTAATTGTGCAATTCAAGATCAATTAAATCAAATTAATTGTATAGTTAAATTTAATTTAATTCAGCCCATTCAAGGGTACACATGGCTAAGATAAATTAATTAAATCAATTATTAATTCCTATTTTTCTCACCAACCACATATGGACAAAATAAAAATCAACCAATGAGAAGCAAGGAATGAGCTCACATAGATCAAGTCCAAATTGATTCCCCCCCACTCATCTTGGAGATACATCTTGACCATTCATTTTGTCTCTTTGTTCCAACCTTTGAGAACAAAATATTTACTTTGTCCCAATATTTGAAACCATCAACTTGACTCAAACTTAATCATGATTAATCTTAATCTACCCCTAAGCCTTGGGAAAATCCATAAATAGAGGGAAAAATCAAGAGAAAAGGATCCACTCTCATAATTGAAAATTGTATCCATATTATAGGAATTTAGTTGTGAATTCTTAGCATATTTGAGTATATTTTAGCATAATTTGAGTTAGAATGCCATTATTCATCTAGCATAGATCATTAATTTTCATTCTAGAGTTGTCTCTAATTAATGCCAAGTTGAGATCATTTGTTTTGCGTCTTTAGATAGCGAGAGATGAGATGATTTTGAGATTAATTACTTGAATTAATTGATCATTTAGCTTTATTTTTCATAATTCAAGTAGATTTCTCATTGTAATGTTTCGTGAATGTATTTTTTATACACACAATCTTTTGCCAATATGCAAGTTCATAATTGAGGAACATCTTGACATTCCTGAACCAATGGAGGCAAGGTTGGAGGAACTTGCAGAATTGGATAAAATAAGGAACGAGGCACAAAGAAAGAATATTAAAATTCAACAAAAGGCAAAATATCTATATGACATAAGAGACAAATATATAAAGTTCCAAGAAGGTGAGTTGGTTCTTATGTGGAATGTCAAGGCTCAAGACAAGGAAATCATGACAAGTCTGAGTTTCTTTGGATTGGTCCTTTTTTCATTAAAGTAAAGAATGTAGGAGATTCATATTTTTTGCAATATATGAAAGGAGAAAACATGGAACTACCAACACATGGACATTTCCTAAAGAGATTATTCTCTTGATTATTATCCATGTACAATAATTTAGGTCTCACCCCATGTAACATACCACTTTTTGAAATTTCATAATATTTGGCCTCTAGTCTACACCCTGGAGAGTATATGGATTCTTGCAATAACTGAAGGTTATCCATCTCTAGCAAGAGCCACTATTAGCAACTAAGAAAATGAGACTGTATTTCATTTTCTTACCCAAGAGTTACAAAATTCTCCCACTTTTGTTCATGCTAATTTCATAACTTTCCCACTACTGTCCATAAAGGTTGTATACTTTTCCCACTACTGTTCATATATTCTCTCCTATAAATTGTAATTCATGACACAAAAATACCATAATTTGAATTATAATATCATACTTCATATTTGGCAGCAAATTTGAATTCAAATAATATGTCAAGTAGATATCTTCACATTTTATCAAAACCAAATATGGATGTTGACATCAAAGAAAAACTAAACAGGGCCATTGGCATTATTTTTCCAAAACTATATATATAACACCAAAAAGAGGCATATCGAAGAAACACTAATAGCTGATTGGATGCAAGATATGTCACACTAAAAGATGAAGCTACAATAAAAAATTGCTCATTGAAGAAACATGAATATACCTTCATCAAAAATAAAGATGATATTAATGTTAATAGAACATTAAAGATATACAACGGTTGAAAAGTTTCACATCGATGGGTAAAGATAGATCAAAATTTTATATGTCAATGAGACTTATGAGATTCTTCATCAAAATACAAATAGAAGGCAACAACACTATTATGGTATCATGTGTCTAACATATGCATAAATAGTCTTACCGATATAGGAGGATCACAAGCCTTAGATGAGACATATGGATGTATCTTATCAAAAATAGTGACATTGATGGAACTTTAAATGCCTACTAAAGCTGAAAAGTGGTACATCAAAAGGCAATGTTATATCAAAATGTATGACTTCAATAAGACTCATGAGAACTCTTATAAAAATATGACGAAAGGAACCACATGATTAGATATCAAAATATAATAAAGGATTGAACTATCTTATAAAAAAAGAGGTTTTCAAAGAGGCACACAAGAATTCTTTCCCGAAAAGGTTCACATCGGTGAAACATTGAACACCTAACAAAGTTGGTGTTAGAGTAATAAAGTGTTTTCTTATTAATTAAATCATGTTTGATTTAATTACTAAGTCACTTATTACCTCTTTCTACTTAAGCTACACTTTAGGCATATAATAATTAATTTATTTATTAATTATTATTGTGCAACCTAGGTTTTACCTTTTTAGGTTTTCAAATCTCCTTTTATAAGGATTGATCTCCTTTGTTTTCATAAAAAACTTTATAACAGATTATTCATTATTGAATTGTAACTTTTGTTTTTGCACATCAAGAATGATTTCTCCTCTCTTGTGGATCAATGCGTTCAGGCCTCCATAGCTTCTTGCTTCTTCTCTCTCTTTCTATGATAGGTGTTTGCATGTAGGTGTTTTTGGGAGTTGTGGGTTGTTTACTCATCAACTTCAATATGGTATAAGAGCTTCAAATCTATTTGCCTCTGTCCTCTTCTTGAGAGATTCAGTCGTGTTCATCATATTTACATTTTTAGAGGGTTTTCTATTAGATCTGGGGGGGACCTCTTTTTTTATTCATCTTGGCTTCGAATGGACCTCATGGTTGTGTTCACAGCGTCCAAGAACCCCCAGATCCATATAAAATTTGTCCAATTTGGACAAATTTGGAATCTGTAGCAAAAAAAATTTTGCAACCGGCCCCAACATGGATCCCGAGGCACTTTGGGCCCAAACGGACCTCGCCATTGAGCTAGCAACATCCAAAAACCCCCATATCCATATCAAGCACATCCAATTCAAACACCATTGCATTTTGAGGCAAATTTTTTTGCATGCCAAACCGTACGACCTTGGCATGCAAATTGAGGCAAAATTATATTGATCTGACCTGCAAATCAAGGCAAAAATTACACTACACTAGCACACAAATTGAGACAAATTTTTACTACCTAGCATGCAAATTGAGGCAAATTTTTTTGCCTTGGCACATAAATCAAGGCATAAATTTGTACTCCTAGCATGCATCCCGAGGTGCACATGCAATTTTGAAAAAAAATTAATTTTTTTTTTGGGCGGCGACAACCATTTGGCCGTCAAATTTAAGCCATCATTTGATGATGTCAGCATGCATCAGCATCATTTGCACCATTTTTGAGCTCTCCAATGTAGCAGTTGGTATTTTGCTCATAACTTGAGCATACAGTGTCGAAATTGGGCAAACAAGATATTGTCGGAAAGCTGGTTCTAAGATCTATCTAGATATGGAGGTTTGAATTTCTAATTTTTCTTTTTTGATGATTTTGTTTACTGTCAAAGCTAGATGTTTAGTTTTGCACTCTGGGAGCTCTATCTTGCGCATCCGAACTCCATTTTGGGAAAATGATATATCATTGAAAATATTGTTTTGTAAGCTTTCCAATGTTGTGAGTCTTATTTCTAGATTCTACTCCAGGTATATTTTATTCAATTTTTTGCATTTTTACAATCTGTTGGATATCTTAGATGTTTTAGGTCCTGGGATCTCTTCCCTTTGAGGGATGGCTCATCTTAGGTTGTTCTTTTATTTTAGCAGTCTTTGCTCTTCTTTGAGTAGTGTATACTTCACTTTTGTAGCATTATTTTATGCACATGCATTGAGATAAAGTGTCATTCTATTGCATGTATGGTATTTTGCACATGTCTGTGCTCTATGTACTTGCACTACATTATAAAGTGTCAGGGGGTTTGATGTATGCCTTTGTTTTCCATCTACTTTTTTCATGTGAGCATTCCTCTAATGACATTAGCCTTAGGTATATTTATTTGTGTTTGTACTCTCTCTGCACCTTCGATGTTCCTGGTATGATGCAGTTCATATTGGACAATCTTTTTTGTGTACCTACCATACTCCCTTGTTAGCATTATGGGGGGGTTTCTATTGTTGGTTCTACTACTTCCTTGGTTCGATAGTGTGATCTATGTATTGAGTATTTGATTCTATGTACTAGGTGGATGTAGTGGTTGGGTACCTATGCATTCCAATGAGATGGATCATTTACCATATGGACATTCTTTCTTTCTTATTTTTGGATGCACTCTTCCAGCTTTGATTGATCAAATCTTTAGACTTTTGGTGTTTTTATGCCATATGTATTTTTGAGTTCAAGTGTTTTCCTTTGTTTGCATCTTGATTCAAGTAGTGTCATTTGAGAGCACTCATGCAAATTACAGTATTCTGTATCTTCGACTTCAGTTGTTTGCCTTTGTTTGCCTCCTAATTCAAGTAGTGTCATTTGAGGAAACTCGTGCAGATTACAGTCTTCTCTACCTGGTCATATTTTAGTGGAGGATCTTCAGATCATCAGTTACTTCTTGATAGAGTTTTTAGCTTCTTGCTTCAGTGATGTTGTACATGTTCATCCTTGTTCCTATTTTTTGGAACATTCCTAGTTTTGGAGGCTTCTTTAGTCCTTTAGAATAGTATTTGTCTCTTTTTGGAGTAGAGTTTTTCCCATGTGGTTTTCTCTATTTCTCTGCTTTATAGAGACTCTCTTTTAGACTTGGGTACCTGATTAGGCCTTTGTTGTTGGGACCCATTTGCTTTTAGTAGTTCTTTCTAGGTTTTTAGCTTCTCCCAAAGTTCATCTTAAGGGGGGGTGTTAGAGTAATAAAGTGTTTGCTTATTAAGTAAATAATGTTTGATTTAATTACTAAGTCACTTATTACCTCTTTCTACTTAATCTAAACTTTAGGCATATAATAATTAATTTTTTATTAATTATTATTGTGCAACCTAGGTTTTACCTTTTTAGGTTTTCAGATCTCCTTTTATAAGTCCATTGATCTCCTTTGTTTTCATAACAAACTTTATAACTAATTGTATAATAGATTATTCATTATTGAATTGGAACTTTTGTTTTTGCACATCAAGAATGATTTCTCCTCTCTCATGGATCAATGCATTCAGGCCTCCATAGCTTCTTGCTTCTTCTCTCTCTTTCTGTGACAAGTGTTTGCATGCAGGTGTTCTTGGGAGTTGTGGGTTGTTTACTCATCAAATCCAATGGTTGGAAGATGTCTCACTAAAGAGAAATTTTATATCAAAAATTTAGATTTTGGTGGAACATCTACAATGGTCACCCCAATAAAGTGACATTGATATAGCAACACATATCTACTAAGAAAGGAGAATGTCTTGGCGAAAGCATTTGTTTTATCAAAAAAGGTGATGGGCTCTACTAAAATAACTTATGAATTATCACCGACACTATAAGAGAGTTACAACAACACATGGTACTCATAATTAAAAAGGGAACAAACATTATCAATAAGAGATTATAAAGTATAATCAATAAAGAAATATCATCAATGAAAGAATAGAGTTTGAAGAAAGAACACATTCATCTTACTGAAGTATGTAACTACATCAAAACATGGTTATTGATATGATGTATTAGAGTCTCATCTAAAAAATATTTTTTGAAGAAATATGGAGATTAGAAGAAAGCCAAAAGGCATCTTGGTGAAGTAGAAAGCTTCATCGATAAAATATTTATCGATGAAGTAAACTGTGCCATCTCGTTGATAATGATAATTAAAGATGAAAACATCTAATGAAGGCATTTGATTCACCAAGATGGAACTAGGGTTTTTTTTGAATAATTAAAGCAAGAAAAATTTGTCAATAATTGTTCCATGTGTCTTCTCGATGAATGGAGGCTAAATGTCCACCAATATATATTTGCAGTGTCTTTCCAATTAGCCATACCTAAGTATTGAAATTTGAACAAGAGGAGTATAAAACATCAAAGGAAGGATTTATGAGTCTCATCAACACTAGGAACAATGAATAAAATAATGTGACACAAAGCAAAAAGTAGAAAAATTCAATTTGTGTCATATTGACATGGGAGTGCAAATTAGGTATTTAATGATAATTTTGATGTTTGTTAAAGGCTACACAAATTAAATCCTCTTGCTATGAGTTAAGATTATTACATTCAACTATATTGCAAAATTAACATCATAAAACAAAATTGAAGACAATGAGAAGGTGTTGCAAAAAGAATTGGAAGAAAATGGTAGAGAACTAGTCCAAGATTGTTTGTACAAGTCAAGTAGGTTTCTAAATAATATTGATTTTTTTCATTTCTAAAGGAATGGAAAATGGAAGGAACCTCAAAGAAACCTGGGGCTAGGAAATAAAAAGACCTACCACAACAAATAGAAAACCTTAAGGAAGTTAAGGCCAAAAGGCACAAAAGAGAGGGTATGCATTTAAATAAATATATGATGGACCAACTCCCTGATTGTGGCCCTAAATATAAGAGGTATGTACAAAAGAAACATGACATGGAAAAACTAGGGGGAAAATTTGAAAATCTAGGAGATGTGTGGACAAAGCAACAAGGTTATGACTTGTTCATGTACCATTATAAAAATACAACTCAAAGTTGATCCTATTTGCAAGCCCTTGATGTAAAAACTTAGAAAGATATTAGTTCTAAATGTATTTTTAATGTAGACCTAAAGATGATATTTTTTAGGAATTATGATCCTAAGAAAAAGACCATTCATGATGCCCATGGAGAGCCCTTGATTCTAATCACTAGGAACTACATTTCTTGAGTGCTTGATTTAGACACCAACCATGATCAACCAATTATAGTGAATGAATTGAAGGATGAATACTATAGGATTGAAACACAATAGGTTGAGGTTGTTTGTTCACAAGCCAAGGGATGATAAGAAACTTAGGGTATTGTTGTTGAGGATAAGCCTCGATATGATGTCAACCTATTTGAGGACTATATAAACTATACATACTACTCTATAGGCCACATTTTGTGCATAGAGGCTCCCCCCTACAATGGACATTGATGCCAAGCCTTTTGATTGTGATCAATACTTGGTAGACCATATTAACCATGGATTAGAGATAATGAAGAAAATTCCAAACAATGTATATTTCAAACATTATTCCTTTTTGTTACAAATATTTTTATATGTTGGTCAGGAGATTGGTTTATGGACTGATGACCTAAGGGTCACAAAATATAATAAACAAGGATCTAGAAAACTAGTATAACTGTGGACTGTCTTTAGGATAGTAGATTCCCTTCGTCCTAATATGTGAATTTTGAAGAACATTTTGTCAAACCCTTGATTACGTTTCTTGGCCAATTATATGACCATACCTTGATGCTAGAAATAGAGATTCTTAAGGCCAAAGGAATATGATGACAGGGGGATAGTAGACCATAATTGGGGATATTGGTATGATTATAAGGACTTCACCAAGATTTGGGTGAATGTATTTGAGGGTAACTCTTATGTCTTACCTAGGATAATACCCAACATGATTTCTTACTTAGAGGTCATCAGAAAGTTGATTGCATCCAACACCATGTATCTCAGTTCCTATGAGAAGTAATCACTCATGCCAGGTTCCTTATATTTTAGAGATTTTTTTGTATTAAGAACTAAAGGGTATGATCTTGTAGATACTAAGTTGCCTCATTACAACATGTCACAAGATGGAGTTAGAAATAATTTTGATCCAGAAGGATTTATCAATCAGGAAAATTCCTCTCAGAAACTACACTCATATGAGCATATTCTATTGGTACAAGATGATCTCATTAGAAATTCAAAAGAGAAAACTACTACTAAAAAATCAAAGGCCTATGATAAGATCTGTAGAGATGAGGAATGGAAGAAAATCATGATTTGTTTGATTTGAATGTTTTTACAAATAAAGATCCCATAGCCATAGCTAATGAGATGATATCTCACATTGAAAAGGTAATTGTTGATGTGTCCTCATATTTTCACAAGGGGGTCTCAAAAGTGAAAGAGAAGAGGTATCCAAGATGTGACTCTAATTATACATCTCTCACCTCAACTAGAGACTGGATATAACAATGAATAGGTCTTTGCAAGAGAAGACATGCCTACATAGTTTGATCAAGCCTCATAAGAGGGCCTTGATCTTGATGAGGACAAAGAAATCATAGTAGGACCACCTTCTATGGATGAGATAGATAATGTGAGGCAATTAGCCTGCAATTTGTTTTTAATAATGATTTTGTTCAAAATGACAAGTTAAAAACTTTTATGTATAAATATAAAGGAAGACAATTGAGATAAAGGGTGAATGATGTCACCCTAGTAAATGAAGATGATCTATGAGAGGAAATGCAAGAATAAGTAGACAAGGAGATGAGAAACATGAAATCTGACAAAGGGAGGAAACTCCTACAAGATGTAGGTATTGTGATATATCTAGGTTGGAGCATGAATTAAACCATTGTCTTTGATGGATTTATTAAAAAATAAGATAAAACAAATAAAATATTGCTTGTGGATGTAGACATTATTTATAATGGTTCAGGGTATGACCATGAGAGACAAATTTTATTACAGTGGGCATTATACCCTCAAGATGAGAGGCCAACTCTTATAGATACAAATAAAGTCTTTGGAAACATTATGGTGCAAAGAGTGGGTGAGGAATATTCATTGGACACTGCTGACTTGAGTATACATCTGGCTAAATTCAATAAAATACACATTGAAAAACTCATTGGATAGAAGGATGCTTATAAATATAGGTATGATAAAGCAGAGCAAGAGAAATAGAAAATGTGAGAGAAGGCAAAAAAACTTCTCAGAGAAGGAAAACCATCTTATCAATAAGAGAAGAGAGTGGTCTTAGCCTTACAAGACACCACATATTGGAGACTAAGTGCTCAAAATTTTGAGAAAATGTTAGAGGAGAACAACTAAATCACTAAGGAAATAATGTATGATATGATGTATGAGCTAGTCAAGCACTAGTTCAATGCAATGATGGTATACTATGACAAATTTTGGAGCATATATGTCGACATTCAGAGCCCTTAGAGAACATACTCGACTAGGAGATAGATTAAATGAGAAGATGGAATAGAAAAGTTTTGTGTTTCCATATAGCCTTAAAAAGGATAAGAAATTTCTTAAGTAGTACCAAGAGTTTCAAGAGGAGCTCATGGAGGATTCAAAATGTTTGGATAAAAAGAATACATATGAGCTCCCTGCCATGCTGAACAATGGTGATGGATCATTGACCCCTTTGGAGCGGTGGAAGATTTTTTTGGCTAAAGATATACCTTGGGCCTTGGAGGATATAAATGATGAATATCATGTGCTACACAACATGAAGGAAATCACAAAAAAAAATCTATAGAAGGGAGTACACAATGATGCATCTGATTACCAACATCACCACCTTCAAGGAGAAACATTATGTTGATCATATTAGAGCCATTAATTTATTCCTTTTAGGGAATTAAGATTTATTAGTGTTAAACAAAATGCTTTGTATTTAAGTTATGTCTTTTCACTAAAGGGTTTGTAGCTTCAATTAGGAATGTTCTTCCTTATATAAGCAAGTATTTCTTAGTTTCAAAAGACATTATAAATTACTATTATCAGCACTTTTTAGTTCTCACAATGCATGAAACTTTTATATATCCTCTGCAATACTTTATTTTAGTTAATATAAAGACCTTATTGCTATCATGCAAGAAACATTAGTGTATGCTTTTATTTTTTCTTTATTTTATTTTGGTTGACACAACCATTATTATCTCATATATTTTATGTTCACTTTCATGCTCTATTTCATTAATTTATTCATCAAGAGTGAAATATGTTTTTGACTACAATAAAAATAGGTTTTGAAGGGAACTAAATTCCTTTAACAAAAGAGAAGTTCAGATATTACAATAGGCACCATTATCAAAAACAAAATAGGCTTCCCTAAAGATTAAAATTACAATTGATAGCCAAAAGGTAGCAAAAAGGCATACTAAGCAACACAAAAAAAACCAGAAGAAAGGAGAAAAAAATAAGCCAAATTCTTGAATGTTTTAGTGACCTCCGCTTCTAGATAACTCAAGTTCAATGCCACCTTTTTCAGGTCCTTCAAATTTGGAGGGGAACTCTCAGACTTTCTTTTGAGATTGGCTCTTTTCCTTTTATTAGGACCGAAGAAATATTGACCTTTGTCTTTGTCTCAATCAAACTCCATGATCAACTTCTCTTAGTGTGCTTTTTCCAAATTATCCACCAACCTATTTATACTCTCCACTGTGTTCTTATTCTTATTTGGATTTGATTCATAAAGGTCTAGAGGATATCCTTAATGCTTTTGACCTTTTCCTAAACTTGAGAAAATCAAGGGTGAAATAAGTTGATCTATATGTGGTTGTATGAATTACTCTTTCAAGGAAATATATTTGCATCTAATCACAAAAATAATAGCATAGCATTTTAAATTATAAAAGAGATAATAGACATATTTACATTTGGTGTAAATTCAAATACTTTTTGGTAAACTATCATAGAAGCAAAATAAAAATCATCTGACTCTGTACCTAATAGCAACAAGGCACTAGTCCCATATATACATCTTACATTTCACTTTAGGATTTCATTATAGGATTAGACATCAATAGATCAATTAGAAGGCCATACATGTATATATAGATTAAAGTAACCAACTTGTTAAATTCTATTAATGTACTTTCATTAAATATAAGGTACACCCACCTAGGTAATAGCATAACCTAAACTGTAGGGAAAAGTAGCCAAAGTTAGGCTCATTCTGTTTGTTGACCAAAACTAGTTGTCAGGACTAAACATAGAACTTAGCCTATTGTTAGAGCTCAACAACTTGCAGTTTTGAGCTCCAACAAGTCTTTTTTCCTTTGATCAAATTATTGAGTCTTAAAAAAGCATTTTAGTTGAATTAGTTGAGCATAATTGGTGATGGTGATAGTATGTTCCTTTATTATGCCATCCACTGAAGTTCAAATCCTAAAAGATATGATCCAAGAAATGAGACTTAGATTGTGTCCCAACATAATGGAGACCCACTAAACACTAGCCACCTGAGTAATTATTGTGAATGTGAAGTCTAACAATCATGACCATTCAATTCATTTGACTATTCAACTCTATGTTATCTCTTCATATTTGAAGAGATGAACATTTGTATAAATATGAATGCATATTGGGTGTAATTGTATCAAAGGAGTGAATACATTTATTTCCCTACTTGAAGAGTGGATGTAGAAATTTATGGAACCATTATTAACTTGGTGTTTATGTGTGTTGTTTTCAAATCTCTAATTATGTTTCAAATTCCTTTTTTTAGTTTCTCTTTTATTTTAACAATTGATACCTGAGCAGTGGTGTTTGATTATGTTATGAGAGAGAATCAAAATTGTGTGGGAGCAATGTTAATTGAATAAGGAAAGATCATAAAGTTCATTAGTCATAACTATTAGTTATGGAAGATTCAAATGGAGGACTATTTGTATTAGAAATATGTGTGGTGATCATTATATGGTAAATAAATGGAACTAGCAGCCATGTCAGTTGAAGATTGGTATATTATAGATATAAAAATACTCAGAGCCATATAGATGCATTTATCCCCTTCTGCAGTGTTTAACATATCTAAGGAAACCACAATTGTTATTTCATGGACATGTTGGGTAAGTGGTATGGAAATCCCTCAACATCAAATAATGTAATTCTAACCTTAGAAGAAATTAAAACCAATATTTGGGTTATTGATTTGGGAGAACTATTTCATGCCACCTCATGTAAAGAGTTTTTTAAGTTGTAAATCAGTGACTTCGGTAAGATTTTTCTTGGTGATAATAATTCTTATTATGTTATTGAAAAAGGGGATGTTTAGTTAAAACTAAAAAATTAAAATAGATGGTTTCTGAATGATGTTGGATAATCTCCTTAATCAAAATAAAATTTTATTTCAATTGGACAATTGGGTTCTCAAGGGTGTGAAATCACATTTGAACCCAAAAGATGGAAAGTGAAAAAAGGACCTTGATTGGTCAAGGTAGAAAATCAGGTACCTTGTGTAGACACCTAAAAATGGTTCACACCTATGTGTCCCCTCTTTAACATGTCTTTTATTATGTGTCATTTCTCATTTTATAACTATTACTAAATGAATTTGTCTTTCTCAAAATTTATTTCTAATGCTCTATTGCCCGCTATGAAACATTAACCCTTTACTAACAAATGGATTAAACTTAGGTGTTTAACCATCTAAATTATGGTATAGCTCCTAGAAATATTTTCAATGAATTTTTATACAAAAGAAATGCATTTCTGCAAATATCAAACTTTTGACCAGAAAGTTGGTAAGGCTGAAACATTAAATCTCATCAATATGATATAATTACTGTGAAATGATAGCAACTGATAAACCTAAAGCTCATAGACTTTAGTGAATAAACACTACACCAATCTAAAACACAACTTTAAATTTAGATTCAAAGAAAAACATAGACATTCAATTAAGAAATTCCATTCAATGAAGAATACCCCAACATAGATCCACTCAAAAATATAAACCAAGAGATCTATACTGATAAGTTTCTTTCATTCACTGATTCAGAAAAACTTAATTCAAGTCCTTATAGAAAATACTAAAACTTCAACTATGCTATTACTTCAGCATAAATAAACTAACTAACATCCCCTTTAATATTTTTTCCTGGCCTTTTTATAGCCATTAATTACAATTATCAAAAACATTAAAGTCTTTGAAACTCCTCGAGTTTTGGATGCAAACTGTTTAAGATAACCAGAAAATGCTAAAAATAGTAAACTGAAAAACTGAAAAATAATGACCCATAAAGTGTGGAAAAAGACCACCAATCTCAACTGAGCTAGATGCTTTAGATTCAACTCTATGATGGCCTAGGTGCACGTGCCTTCTTCCACTCCTCATGAGCCAATGATGCACTGATAACTATAGCATGATACGATAGGCTAATCAGGGCAATTCTTTGTCTGAGAACCTTCCTGTCCTTGCAGATTTGATTCAACCTTGATTTATGAGACTCAAGCTGATCTACACAGATGACCAGCATAGCTTCAATGTTAGCTATGGAGGTAAGATCTTCTGTCATGAGCTCTTTTCTATCTCTAATAGTCGTTATTCCTACCTCCAACTAACTATCTTCTCCGCTTTCTTTACATCTTGAGTTTCCTCATCTATTAGAACAATGTTCAAGCATTTGAGATCTTTTTGCATGGTGTCGATTAGGCCCTTAAGATCATTGAGTAGGCAAGTCACCCCATCACAAACGTCCTTAAAAATTGAGTTTCTCTACTCAATACTTTTCACGGAAACATACAGGACTTCTTCGTTTAGGCCATGAACTGGCTTCTCCAAAAGGAATTTAGGCACCCCGTAATGATCAATCTCTATCAGCTGATCAGCTATACTAGTCCACTTTTCCTTTCCTTCCTCCATTCTGTCAATTCAGCCAACAGTTCTAAGATGACTTTCGTCACAACTCCATGAGTCTCAATTAACTGAGTGACATAGTCACCTCCCCGCTGGATCATGCTCGTGACCCATTTATTAAAAAATTCTACTACCATTTTATTTCTTTGAATCTGGTCCAGCATTTTACAAACTTCAGGTGAATGAGGGTCAAATGTATGAAGCACCTGAGCTAATGGAAGTGGACTGGGCTCTTGCACTGCTTGAATGAACTCTGCCAATCTTTGTATGGTTGCCTTCAGTTATTTCTTGTCCTTCTCATCCTTGAAGGTCCTCTATAATATCTTTCATGTAGAAGATTCCAGGTGCTTCGCATTGACTGCCCTACTCGCCACCCCTAAGTCTATCTTTTTAATAGTGAAGTCTTCAACCGAAGCTTCAGAAACCTATTTATCAGACTTAGGTATTGCCCTTTCTACTATCCACCTTCCAGTTTTCTCATCTACATCAATCATTGATTCCATCTTAATTCTCTTAGGCTTCACTGTAGCCCCTAAGCACTTACTAACCATGTCTTCTATCGGAAGATTTATCGATAAGACATTCATTTTCTTGTTGTTAATAGAACTTCCTAACCAACTGAGAGTAGGAGATGGAGTCTGCAAAGTGTCACTTACTATGGTTGTTGAGGGTTCCTCTGAATTTGGCTGATTGCTCTTTGGGGTCAATGTATCTCCCTCCACATTATCTGAACCAATTTTCTCTATCAGTTGAGTGTCCATGAGATCAAGATCTATGATCTCCTTTTCATTAACCAACTTATTACTTTCTTTACCAACTCTCCCTCTTAAGTTTCTTCTTACTGGTGAGAAGCCAAGGGAAGCTTGTTTCACCGGGTCAACTGAAGACTTCTTCTTATTTCTAGTACTTGCAAGGGAAATATTTTTGTCAGCAGTAACAATGGGTTTGACAATATTTTCAGCATGTGCAACTCTTCTGGGATTATGTCTTCTTAAAATAGGGGGCCTCTTACTATTAACCCATTTCTCAGTTCTCTTAATCACATTGAGAGTCTTAATGATTAGGCTCTCTCTCTCATCAATACCCCAATCTATTTCAGGGAGTGGTTTACCCCTAACTCTGGTTTCATACTGCTCATTAATTACCTCTGCGCCATCATCTTCATCTATTGCCAAGATGTCAATTTGAATATTTAGGGTAACAATTTGTCCTAAGGTAAACCTAGACTAGGTCCTTTTTCTCACTTCAAAATCATCTACACAACCCTCCTAGTAATCCTCTATTTGAGGAATGTGTTGAAATTCAGAGGGAAAGTTAAAATGTTGAGCAGCGTACCCCCTACTATCAAAATCCTTTCTAAGTGCAAACGTCTTCAAATTCAATTTCCTTAACTCATGCTCTAAATTTAGGGCATCTGAAGATGTTTTGAAAGTATAATACCCCAATTCAACTGGGAAATTGGATTTTTCTCTACCCTTCCTTTCCTTAACCCCTTTATGCACATATGCCAGTTGGCGAGGTACTTTTGCAATGATTAAACTGTCAAAAGCGTATTTGGGTAATTTAAATGGTTCTCCTTCGAAACCACCCACTCTGAGATATGTGAATCTTCTAAACTAGATGAAGAAACTTCCATAAGTATTGATGAAGGTTTTCACCTCTTCTAATATTCTTTTCTCAGTGTTCCCTTGCAATTCATATGCCAACCTTCCAAAGAAAACTCTATTAACTTTCAGAAAACTATCAACATGAAATTCTTTTTGCAGGTGAGGGTAGTAATCATAAACCTTCATATTTGGGAGAGGTTGCTCATGGAAAAGGCCTTTCCACTCTCTGGTACAAGCCAAAATTTAGAATAAGTAGGAGGACATATGAAAGCTACTGCCAGTTGGAAAATTTTCCAACTAATGATTGATTTCATTGGCAATAGTTTCGGCCGAGTCTATATATTTGCCCCTCCGAGAGTGACCTAGATATAGAAGTACATCTAGTCATGCCAATAGTATGCATGTGGTTTCCTTTAATTCTATTTAGCATTATAACCAAATCATCTACTTCAAGCTTAAAATGATCTACAGTGAGTGGCTTTGGGAGCCAGGACCCTCCTTTTTTAGCTTTAAGCAACTAGTATTGGTCTATTTCATTCTAGTAGACTTGTCTCTTAGTGGTGAAGACTATCTAAGATGAGGGGATATTCCACCCTTCATATGGGTCTCTTTCTAGAATTCCTATGGCCTTTTGAATGACATCTCTACTTATGTAAACCAGCAAACTCCCATCAACCTTCTTGATACACTTCTCCTCAAAACTATATATTTTTGCACATTCGACAACCAACTCTTGACGAGGGGCTACTATAGGGAAAGCAACTGCATCAGCCAGACCACTCTGAATGACTTTTTCTAACATATAACTTGGAATGGGTTCTTTGACTTGGTTCATAATGTCCTCTAAGGCTCTGGTTTTAATCAGGGTGTCTTCACAGTCGGGTAAGGAGCACATTAATGGAGAGGTATTTCTGAAATTTGGAATTGGGTTCTTCATTTTCAGCTCTCAAGCTAGGAAAACAACAAGGAGACGCAATAATTTCAAAGGAATTCAACTTTGACAAATGAAAGAGCTTTAATTGAAATAATGGAGGCCAACAAAGAGACTCACCTGGTTTTTATGTGATGAACTAAGCTCTGGGATGAGGAGAGGATACCTTCTTCTGTGCTAACTGCATGAGATGTCTTGAGCATTGTGAATAAAATAGGCTAAGCTTTTCAATTTATCATAAAATAGTTTACAAAATCCTGGGAGATTCATAATAAGGGTCAAATTATGTCACACAAGGTTCAATTAATGATCACCGGGTAACTCACACCACCTTAAGCATTGATTACTGTACTTTCCCAGACTGAAGTGACACTTAATTTTTTTTTGATTAATTACAATATCCTCACCATGTGTGGAAGTCATAATCAATCGCCAGCTATCCTTTATGTCAAATCACCCCTTTACATTTTCGCAACTTACAGGCACACATTGAACCTCGAACCTTGAACTACAAGAGTTCATGGTTGATGGTTCAAGTTCAACGAGAAGGCAGAAGGACTATCCTTTGGCATGATTATAAAATAAAGCAAAAACAAAAGTGACAAGGAAGAAACTAAAGGAAAGCGCTCTCCAAAAAGGGAACGTCCATTATACTTTGAATCTTGAACTAGGAGAGTTCATGGTTCACAGGTCATTGGATGAGTGCACGCTGCAAAGATGAAACGCCGCTAAGTTTGTAAACAAAGAGGAAAATCATACCAAAGGATGTTATTAAACATTAAATCTTGAACTACAAGAGTTCAAGGTTCAAGTTCAACCAACAGGGTGTATATGCAAAGGATTGAAACTTTAAGTGAACAACACCTTTTTAAAATTATGGGATGATTTTGGGAAAATTAGAGCCTGAGGAAATTAAACAAAATATATTGATAATAATGGCTCTGACTAGGGATGAGACCTCTTGAGGGAAAAGCATGAACCTTTAGCTTTTGTTTCGTAGACCAAGAAAAACTTAGAATAGAAAAGAAAGGGAACAAGCCAAGAAAAAGGAAAGACATAAAACAATACAACAAAAAGGTATGTATAGGAAATAGGACTAAACCTACTTAGAGTTTATACAACTTGAGGTCCTGACCATTAAAGGTCATAGGCAAAATAGTACCATCTAAATGTTCCAGTTTGAAGGAATTACCTCCCAATACTTTACTGATGATGAACGGGCCCTTCCAATGTGAATCAAACTTTCCATGGGCACCCTTGGGTTCTCATCTCTTGTCCCATAACAACACTTGATCTCCCTCCATAAAATTTTGAGGTCTGGCTTTCTGATAAAAAATTTTCTTGACCCAAGCTTGATGTGAGGCTATTTGACTTACCATTTCTTCTCTTTCTTCCTGTATTTTATTGAGGTACAAAGTTCATTTCTCAAGGGCATCTTGGTAAACCTGATCTTCAATTATCTTATGTAGTTTCATAGTAGCTAAATCTAGAGGTAATGAAAGCTAAGCTTCAACACCATAAACCAATTCAAAGGATGACATGCCAATTGCTCTTTTTGGAGATGTTCGATCAGCCCAAAGAGCTTCAAACAGTTTCTTATGCCAATCCTTAGCATTGTCACATACTAGCTTCCTCATTATTCTGATCAAGTTCTTATTACTTGATTCCTCCTATCCATTTCCCTGCAGATAGTAGTCAGATGCATGGGATAGATAGATACCATGATCATAGAAGAATAACTTTAACTCATGAGAAGAGAAATTGGTAGCATTTTCTGTGACCAATTTGGTAGGAACTCCAAACCTAACTAGAATGTAATTTTTAACAAACTCACACACTACCTCAGATGTGGTCTTCTTAACTAGGACCGCCTCCACCCATTTCATGAAATAGTCTATTGCAGTAAGAATGTGGGTGTGTCCAGCACTAGAGGGAGGGTTGATTGGTCCAATGAAGTCTAGCCCCCATTGCTCAAAAGGTTCTTCTATGACCACTGGTCTTAAAGGGAGAGCTCCCAACTATGGATTTCCACTTAATATCTTACATTTTTCACAACTTGCAACCCACTTATAAGCATCGCCAAACATTCCTGGCTAGTAATAACAATTCCTAAGAATTTAAAAAGTGGTTACTATGGAAGAGAAATGACCACCGCATGCCTCATTATGAAAATTTCTGAGCAATTTTTCTTGTTGTTCTTTGTCAACACACCTCAAGAAGGCTCCACCTAAACCTTTTTTATATAGTATGTCATCAACAATAACATACTTTGTAGCTTTTAGCTTGAGGTTCCTTCTTTCCTTCGGGGTTAAATGAGGAGGATAGTCTCCATAAGTAAGGTAGAATGCCACATCTAAAAACCAAGAATCACGTAGACTAAAAAAAAGAATAGAGGGCATGTTACTATCAGGATCCTGCTCAGACATAAGTTTACACAATCCTTGTCTTGGGACCAACTTTGTAGGATGAATCTCTAGGTCAAACTCCTGAATCCTAGAGATCCACATTGCTCGGTTGTTCATCCCGATCTCTTGTTGAGTTAGGACATCTTTGACAGCAGAAGTGGGGACAAAAACAACTGAGTGAGAGTGCAAAATATAGAACCTGAAAGATTTTACTACTTTAACCACTACATATGCATGCTTCTTGACCAATGGATAGTTTAACTCATGCTTCTTGAGAGGGACACTCATAAAGGCAATAGGCACCTCCTCTTCCTTGTCATTTTTCTACAATAATATCCTAGACAGTGTATGTTCTGAGGCATAATAGTGTATTATGAAGTCCTTCTTGTAATCTGGGTTTATTAGTGTGGGAGCTTCCACTATAGCTTTCTTGATGTCATCAAATGCTTTGATAGCTTCTGTGCTCCATTTGAATGGATTCTTCTCATTCATGAGACTCACCATATGCTTATTTGTCTCAGCAAAATCTAGAACAAACCTTCTAAGGAAGTTGGTTTGCTCGAAGAAATATTTAACCCCGGTCCTATTTGAAGGTAAACCAAGCTACTAGATTGCTTTAACTCTTTCTGGATCAATCTTGATCCCTTCTTTTGACACAATGTGTCCTAACAACTTCCCTTTTGTGACTGTAAAGATAGATTTTTTGGGGTTTAAGGAGATGCCATGTTCTCTGCATCTCTATAGAACTGATCTTAAATCCTTTAGATGATTTCTAAGTCTCTTGGAAAACACCATTAGATCATCAAGATAAACAACTATCACCTTATTTAGCAGATGACTAAAAGAAGAATTCATTGCACGTTGAAATGTGGCACCTGCATTTATCAAGCCAAAATGCATTCTGTTGTAAGCATATGTACCCCATGGGGTGGTAAAAGTTATTTTATGTTGATCCTGATCAGCCACCTTAATCTAGTTGTAACCAGAGAAGCCATCCAGCATGGACATCATCTCTGAACCTGCCAAAGTCTACAGAATATGGTCCATAACAGGGAGTCCATAGTTATCTTTTAGGCTACATTGGTTCAAGTTCCTGAAATCTACGCAAATCTTGATCTCACCATTTTTCTTCCTAACAGGAACTATATTCATGATCCAGGTGGAATGATGAATAGAGTAAATGATACGGACTTGAAGCATCTTTTCTACTTCCTTCTGAATTGCTTTAGAAACCTTTGGATTATAATTTCTTAATTTTTGTACCTGGTTTGAGAGGAATCTGGTGCTAGAACTTTCCTCCTTTGAAGTTTTTTAAATCATGGTAGGACCAAGCAAAGGTATCCTGATACTCCTTCAATAAATTAACAAATCTCTGCTTCTCATCTGAAGTACAACATCTACCCAGATTTACACATTTAGGTTCTTCGTTCTCCCCTATGTTTACCTTCTCATAATCACTTTGATTTATATCCCCTTGTGGCAAAGATGGAGATTTTAGAGAATCATATCTATCAAATTGACTTTCAAGAGAGACAAGTCCCTTAGGAATGCAGTTCCCTTTCAATTGAAAGATTCCTTCATCTGTTACACTATCTGGGAAAAACTCATCACATGTTGATGAAGACCCTTCAAAGAAGGTAGTGCTAAAAACTTCTTCCAAATGCAAGAATTTATCAATTTGTTTATCATCTTGAAAGACTTGCCAATGCTCAACATTATTTTGGACTTTTGGTCTGTACACCATTTCAATTTTACATGAACTTTTCTTAAAATCTGAATGTGGCAACAACAGGGAAGAAGAAACTGCTAGAGAATCTGCTCGGCTATTTTGTTCTCTGGGAAAAACTTCTAAAGAGAAAGCTTCAAGCTCCTCAATCTCATCCCAAACATGATTTCTATAGTGTTTGAGTCTTTCATTTTTTTTTGAATACATTCCTATTACTTGTCTAAAAACAAGTTTTGCATCTCCTCTTTCTCTGAGTACTTTGATACGCATCTTCTTCACTTTGTCAATACCAAGCAAGAGAGACTCATATTCTATAGTGTTGTTCATGTTGTCAAATTCTAGCTTAAAAGCTCATGGGAAGAAATCTCCTTCAAGTGATATCAATTTGACTCTTGCTCCAGAACCAACAGAAGCACAGCTGCCATCAAACTCCAAACTCCAAAGACCATTAGACTTACTTGTTGACACTTCTTCACTCATGTTTGGTGTGGATGAGATCATATAATTTCCAAACTTAGACTCTTGGTAGAGTATCTGAGACTTGGGATCCTCAGATGGGAATACCGTGTATTTTGACTTTCCCTCTGGTTGTAAGACAACCCTTTTATCTCCAACTAGAATGATTGCTTGAGACCAATCAAGTTTGATCTCTCCTCCAAGATCCCGACAGAAAGTCCTACTTAGCAGCATACCATAGCTGGCTAGAATATCAGCTACAAGTATAGTCAATTTAATCTTCTTATTGGGGTATGTTGCAAGGGCTACTTGGGCATCTTTGATCTGTCCAACTAAGGGGACTTGTTTTTCATCTAGGGCATAGCATTGACCAAAGGTTGCAGTGAGGGGAAGATCTAGAGCTTTGGCAATTGAAGTAGGCATAATATTGTCAGATGCCCCTGAGTCAATAACACAATTTTTCAACTTAAAGTCATGGATAAACAAAGACAAATAGAATGGATTTGGTTTTAATCCTATAGGAGGACTCTTATCTTGTGGAGAAATCTTTTCTTGTGGAGGATTTTTATCTTTGGCAGCTTGGGTTTCTACAGTGGCTTGTTTTGAGAAAGTAACATTAGTAGTCTCATTAGCATTCTTATCTGCAGGAGGTTGACCTGATTTAACATGTTTGACAAGTCTTTCCAACTCTTTTGGGTTCATTCTAAGATATTCAATAGGGGAAACTTGAATCTTAGAACTTTCACAGAAATTGACTATATCAAAAGAATTAGGATTATTTTTCTTCAATGATTCATCTTCTTTAGAAAAAGAGATTTTAAAAGTTGATGACTTTTGTGAAAAGTCTTTACCTTTGGCCCACCATTGTGATGTTGATGGTGTATCATTGGCTTGAGAATTGTGGTAACTTCTAGTTAGCATGGTACATGCAGGGTCCTATAAAGTTGCCATAATACTTCCTCCTCGCTCAGAGTGGGACTTGTATTCTATGTAATGATTTTTGGAGCCACCAGGCAACTAAGGACTCATTGCATCATCAGGTGATTCTTTTGTCAATTCTCGGTTCACATGCATTTGCATTGATCAGATCATTTATGGACATGAGGTACCATCATGATCATCTGTAAGGTGGAAGGTACACATATTAGCTCTTCTAGGAGGAGCTTCCAGCAAATTCTTATCAGTCGAAGGATAATTTTGAGATTTGTGACTAGGTCCAACTTGTTCAGGCATTCCTCTAGGGATATCTCGATACAAAGGAGGAGGATTAGTATTTCCTTTAGGAAGTTGCCTCTTGAGGGTAATCACATCGTTTACTAATCTTTGCAGCATAGGATTAGAAGAGGATGTATTTTGTGCATTGGGTACTTGGACATCCTTTCTCCACTTCCTTGCGGTGATTAGATCATCTTCCAGCTCGGTGGCTTGACTCTAAGTAGTTGCCAAGTCTACTAGTCTATTCCTCCTAAGATGAAAACTGATATCCGGGGGCATCAAATTTATAAAGAAACACTATTGATTTTTAGGGGTGGGCCTTTTTGCTGTAGGAATTTTATGAATGACCTTGTTATACTGAGCCACATAATCTCTCATGGGCTCATGGATCTCCTTTTTCATCTGTGTGAGTTGAACTAACAGAGATTGCTCATCATTCACACTTTTGAAGTGGCCTTCAAATGCAGTTTTCATGGAATTCCAATCAGTTATGGACCCTATAGGAAGGTGTCCAAACCACTCCGCTGCTCCTTCTGTTAAGGTTTGAACAAAAAGTCAGACTGCTACATCTTCTTCTTGCACACCTAAAATGCCAGTGGCTACATTAAAGGAATTTTAATGTTCTTCTACATCTACTTTACCATCCCTAGAAAACCTTGGAAGAACATCTTTGGCTCCCTTAGGAAGAGCATGACGAGCTGGTAGAGCTAGAGGACCAACTGCATTACCCCACGGTTGAGCCATAATGACTTTTGGAAAAATAGTCAATAGAGGAGGGGCTTGAATACCTGATAAGGTTAAGGCTTTCCAGTCACAGGTCTTGGTAGATGAACGGAAAGATTCTTTAGGAGGAGAAGAGGGTCTACTTTGAGCCTTTTTCTTGGAGGGGAAAACTCTTTTGATTTCAAGATTTCTCAATTCTTCAAAAATACTGTCAAAAATACCTGCCTCTCGTTGAGACCTGGTGTAAGGTCTGGACTCCAGCTTGGCAATTCTATGTTCTTTGAATTTCTCTATCAACTACTGCGGCTTCTCAAGCTATGGGGAGACCTCTCAACCATTCACCGATCTCTTCCTCTTCTTCTAACACTAATTGAACTTGTTGATATTGTTTGTTACTTGTTTTCACTTTCCAGGCCAAGTTGTTTACGTCTACAATAATGTCCTCTTGAGTGTCATGAAAGTCTAGACCAGGTTGTAAGACTGGGGGAAGTTCAACTTGACCAGGTATTCTATCAGCAGGTAATACCATGATTACACATTAAACCAAGCAAAGACACTAGCTTACTAATTCCCTCCCCAGCAGAGTCACCAAAACTATTAGTAAATGAATTTATCTTTCTCAGAATTTCTTTCCAATGCTCTATTGCCCGCTATGGAACATTAACCCTTTACTAACAAATAGATTAAACTTAGGTGTTTAACCCTCTGAATTATGGTACAGCTCCCATAAATATTTTCAATAATTTTTTATGCAAAAGAATAATGTATTTCTGCAAATATCAAACTTTTGACCAAAAAGTTGGTAAGGTTGAAATAGTAACTCTCATCAATATGATGTAATTACTGTGAAATGATAGCAACTGATAAACTTGAAGCTCACAGACTTCAGTGAATAAACACTACACCAATCTAAAACATAACTTTAAATTTAGATTCAAAGAAAAATATAGACATTCAATTAAGAAATTTCATTCAATGTAGAATACCCAAACAAAGATCCACTCAAAAATATAAACCAAAAAATCTATACTGATAAGTTTCTTTCATTCACTGATTCAGAAAAACTTAATTCAAGTCCTTATAGAAAATACTAAAACTTCAACTATGCTATTACTTAAGCGTAAATAAACTATCTAACATCCCCTTCAATAGTTTTTCCTAGCCTTTTTATAGCCATTAATTACAATTATCAAAAATATTAAAGTCTTTGAAACTCCCCGAGTTTCAGATGCAAACTGTTTAAGATAACTAGAAAATGCTAAAAATAGGAAACTAAAAAATTGAAAAATAATGACCCATAAAGTGTGGAGAAAGACCACCAATCTCGATTGAGCTGGATGCTTTAGATTCAACTCTGTGATGACCTGGGTGCACGTGCCTGCTTCCACTCCTCATGAGCCAATGACGTGCTGATAACTGTAGCATGATACGACAGGCTAATGAGGGCAATTATTTGTTCGAGAATCTTCCTGTCCCTATAGATTTGATTCAGCCTTGATTTATGAGACTCAAGATGATCTACACAAATGACCAGCATAGCTTCAGTGTTAGTTATGGAGGTAAGATCCTTTTTCATGAGCACTTTTCTATCTCTAATAGTCGTTATTCCTGCCTCCAACTCCTGAACTATCTTCTCCACTTTCATTACATCTTGAGTTTCCTCATCTATTAGAACAATGTTCAGGCATTTCAAATCTTTTTACATGGTGTCGATCAGGCCCTTAAGATCATTGAGTAGGCGAGTCACCCCATCACAACCATCCTTAATAATTGAGTTTCTCCACTCAATACTTTTCATGGAAACATATAGGACTTCTTCATTCAGGCCATGAACTGGCTTCTCCAAAAGGAATTTAGGCACCCCATAATGATCAATGATTGTCAGCTGATTGGCTATACCAATCCACTTTTTCCTTTCCTTCCTCCAATCTGTCAATTCAGCCAACAATTCTGAGATGACTTTCATCACAACTCCATGAGTCTCAATTAACTGAGTGACATAGTCACCTCCCCGTTGGATCATGCTCGCGACCCATTTATTAAAAACTTCTACTACCATTTTATTTCTCTAAATCTGGTCTAGTGTTTTACAAACTTTAGGAGAACGGGGGTCAAATGTATGAGGCACCTGAGCTAATGGAAGCAGACTGGGCTCTTGTATTGCTTGAATGAACTTAGCCAATCTTTGTATGGTTGCCTTCAGTTATTTCTTGTCCTTCTCATCCTTGAAGGTCCTATGTAATATCTTCTGTGTAGAAGATTCCAGGTGCTTCGCATCTGCCACCCTACTTGCCACCCCTAAGTATATCCTTTCAATAGTGAAGTCTTCAATCAAAGCTTCAGAAACCTATTTATCAGACTTAGGTATTGCCCTTTCTGCTATCCACCTTCCAGTTTTCTCATCTACATCAATCATTGATTCCATCTTAATTCTCTTAGGCTTCACTGTAGCCCCTAAGCACTTACTAACCATGTCTTCTACTAGAAGATTTATCGGTAAAACATTCATTTTCTTGTTGTTATTAGAACTTCCTAACCAACTAAGAGTAGGAGATGGAGTCTGCAAAGTGTCACTTACTACGGTTCCTGAGGGTTCCTCTAAATCTGATTGATTGCTCTTTGGGGTCATTGTATCTCCCTCCACATTATCTGAACCAATTTGCTCTATCATTTGAGTGTCCATGAGATCAAGATCTATGATCTCCTTTTTATTAACCAACTTATTAATTTCTTTACCAACTCTCCCTCTTAAGTTTCTTCTTACTGGTGAGGAGCCAGGGGAAGCATGTTTCACCAGGTCAGCTGAAGACTTCTTCTTATTTCTAGTACCTGCAAGGGAAATATTTTTGCCAGCAGTAACAATGGGTTTGACAATATTTTCAGCATGTACAGCTCTTCTGGGATTATGTCTTCTTAAAATAGGGGGCCTCTTACTATTAACCCATTTCTCAGTTCTCTTAATCACATTGAGAGTCTTAATTATTAGGCTCTCTCTCTCATCAATACCCCAATCTATTTCAGGGAGTGGTGTACCCCTAACTCAAGTTTTGTACTACTCATCAATTACCTCTCCACCATCATCTTCATCTATTGTCGAGATGTCAATTTGAATATTTAGGGTAACAATTTGTCCTAAGGTAAACCTAGACCAGGTCCTTCTCACTTCAAAATCATCTGCACAGCCCTCCCAGTAATCCTCTATTTGAGGAATATGTTGAAATTTAGAGGGAAAGTTGAAATGTTGAGCAGCATATCCCCTGCTATCAAAATCCTTTCTGAGTGCAAATGTCTTCAAATTCAATTTCCTTAACTCATGCTCTAAATTTAGGGCATCTGAAGATGTTTTGCAAGTATAATACCCCAATTCAACTGGGAAACTGGATTTTGCTCTACCCTTCCTTTCCTTAACCCTTTTATGCACATATGCCAGTTGGTGAGCTACTTATGCAATGATTAAACTGTCAAAAGCATATCTAGGTGTATAGGATAAAATATGGATGGGGTCCTAGAACAATGGTTTGCACATAAAAGAGACCCCAAAACTAATATTTTACACTTACATTTGAATTGTATTGATATGGAAAGTAAATGTAGATGACTAATGTTGAAATGAAGAGATAAAGGTACTTACCTCCGAAAAAGAACCTACTGAAAACCCTATCAAACAGTCTCAGAAATTGTTGATTTCTGCGATCTTGAACTGAAACTACGTGATCTACAAAACTCATAAATCTTTTCCAATTCTGAGGGTGGTCATCTTTGACCCTCATAAAAGGTCAAAGGCTACATTTTTTGTTTGAAGGTTGATTCTGACTTTGTTCACAAATCCTGAAAGTTCGCTGAAAAGGGTATCCAAATTTATTCTCAAATCCAAAATTCTGCACCTGCACCTGCAAGAAAAAGAGGGTTTTATTTTTTATTTTTGAGGGGTTTGCCTTGGTCAAACCCTGGGTTGGAATTAACCTTAATATTGAAATTTAAATGGAGAATGCTAGAAAGTAGTAGAATTAGATCTAATAATGAAGCTATGACATTCAATAGATATACAATTGTATTTGAAATGTAATTGAATATGTTAATATGAAAGCTTGGACATAACATCAACAAATGTAAAACAAACCTCCATGATTGTATGCTTGGAATCCACCTTGAGGGAAGGATGAATGGATCTTGAAGATGAACAAAAGGATCTTGAAGGAAGATCACACCATCATGATGGCTAGATCTAGGGTTTGAATGATGAATCTTGAATGCTTGAACCAAATCCCTTCAATGGCTTGAATGCTTGAATCCTTGATCTTCAATGGAGAACTTGGATGGAGAAGAGGAATTGAATGCTTGAATGGATGCTTGCTTTATCACCTTAAGAGCTTGAGAGAGGAGATTGCAAACTTAATGCCTTGATCATGAAATTTCTTGGAAACTTGATTGAGAAAATGAGAGAGGAAGGCCTCCTTTTATAGTGATCTAGGGCACAAACCTCTAGAGAAGGCTGACATTAAGGAATTAAATCCCAATTAACCTTAACCCCTAGAAATGGGCCCATAATTCAAATTTCACCTTGAATTATGGTCCAATCACAATAAACAACTAAGGAGGGAAAATAATTAAATGAATTTCGAATTAAAACCTTTTCGCACTTGGATCCGAGGGCCCGACATTGATTTCGGGGCCTGTCAAGACCAAATTTGAGAAAGGGGCACAGATTCCAGAGAAGGTAAAAAATGAGCTCAATCCTGACCTAGTTAGGGTTGAGCTCAATCCTAACCTAGTCAGGATCAACCTTGACTTTGACCCTGTGGGCCCAGATCCAACTAGAATCAAGACAGGAGGTCCTGGGGATGTCTGGAGACCTAAAAATGAGACCAGCATGGGATAGAATGCCAGGGACAGGCATAAAATTCTATGATGACTATGATGAAGGCTAGGAGGACCTATTTCTAAGTCTTACCTAGAAAGTAGAGCCATGGAAGAGGGAAATTAAGGAGAATCCTTGGGATCCTAACCCTAATTTCACCTAGAATGAAGAAGATAAGTGCAGAAAAGAAGTGGAAAGCGGGGAGAAAACCAGATCAAAGTGAAGATCAATTCAAGTCATTTGACATGACCTTAAACCACTTACTTGGAGGGCTAAACGCTCTTAACATGGAAGTGCTTCCATTTTAACACGATACATTAAGCCCCCACTTTAGCAAGAGTATGGACTCGATGCAAACTCTTGGTAAAGGATAAGAAAGAAGAGATCCAAGTGGATTCACAACAAGATAAAATAACACTTAGCTAAGGACACAACCCCCCAGACTAAGGATTCTAACTCAACATACATGCATGAGGGTGCCAAAAGAACAAGGGTTAGTACAAACAACCCAAATCCATTAGCATAAGAAACCTTGCTAAGAAATATTTCTCATACTAATATCATATTTGGAAAACTATCATAAAAGCATAAATGATTACATAAGAAAGATAAGAGAAACACTATAAATAGCATAGCTTCATGATCTTGTCCTACTAGCATGAAAGCAAAAAGAGAGAGAAGAAAAAGAGTGATTACCTCACCTAGTAAGATGTCCACCTTACCATGAATCACCCTGGAGGGAGAGCCCAATAGGTTCACCCATAAACTATGCTTGCAATTGTAATGCGTCTTATGATGGCTTCTGGAATATCCATAGATCCACCTTCTTGTATCACTATGAATATGAAATTCATGTCTCCTCAGGATTTAGCAACTTATGTGTGTTACCTTCGGAAGATTTAGCATATGAATGTGTGTCTTTTCAGGATTTAGCAACTTATGTGCATTACCTTCCAAGATTTAGCATATTTGAAATTGGAAATGCGTGTCCCTTCAGGATTTAGCAACTTATGTGCATTACCTTCAGAGGATTTAGCATATTGAAAATTTTGAAAAATGTGTCTCCTCGAGATTTAGCAACTTATGTGCATTACCATCAAAATATTTAGCATATAAATGCATGTCTTTTCATGATTTAGCAACTTATGTGCGTTACCTTCTAAGATTTAGCATGTAAAAATAAAAAACTATAGTACACGGGAGGCCCTATATATGCCCCCTTCCTTAATATGGCAAAAACATACTATTTTGACATGTTAAGGAAAGAAAAGAATAAGGATAAAGCCTTCTTCAACATCAAGACAATATCCACAAACAACACCCAGTCCAAGCCAAGAAGGTCACAGCTCCTACGAGGTCATGGAAAGGACAAATGTAAAGAGATATCATGCAAGAAGTGAAAAGAAAGTAACCCTTGTGAGGGATAGCACACTGTTCAGTTTCCATGGTGAGAGATATATCAACCATGGAAACCCAATATCAAACAACAAAAGAGGTTGTTATCAAGGACATAGATCCTCAATGCAAACCAAAATTTTCATGTATGATTGGATATCACATAATAGATAGATACTGCTTACCCAAGGAAAGAGTGGCATCCCAGAAAGACAAAAAAGGAGATGGCATCCTTTCCCCCCAAGTGTAGGAACAAAGATGGAAGAGGATACCTACTTCACAATGCAAGGAGATATCCTATTTAGCAACAATGTATACCATATTCTTAATAAGGGATATTGACCCCTACATCCAAGAGTATAGATAATCATGAAAAGGATATGTCACTCATGGAAAAGGATCCTCAAATAAAGAGATCTTATCAATAATACCCCCACCAAAGAGGAGTGCTTTAAATAAAATATCATCTTTCAAAAGGCAAGAACAAAGATTCAATCATCAAGCCCCCTACAAAACAAGAGGAAGAGGAATCTTTGGAATGAGGGAAACAACTCTAACACTAAAGAAAGAGTAAGAATTTATAAAGAACATAATTTGCAACATAGAGAAGAAGTGATGACTTAGGACAAGAACTTCTCATATAAGAAGGTTATCCATAGTCAAAACATCTGTCAATATGATGAAATAATATTGCAATATAAACAAATACCACTAAGCTAAGGAAAGTAGTTCCCTAGCCAAAGAGACAGAAGGAAGAACCTTTCCCCCCAAGGAAGAAAGCAAGGGATACCTTTGCAAAACACATGTCTTAGAAAAGATATCTTGAATAATAGAAGAGAGCAATAGATGAAAAACTATCATAATACAAACCATCGAGATAAATGAAAGAATAACCAATTAAGCTCAAAGTAGGAACATAATGGATTCTAAAAGATAGGAATAAATATACCTCTTGCCCCCCAGTCTAGAGGAGAAAAGATCTACGTTATATCAGAGTGAGGAGTAAAATTATGAAGAAATCTCAAAGGGGAAGTTTCTTTTCTTTTATCTTTATGGATCGGATAATAAGGAGAATGTACTTTGAAGAATCTTTGCACATCATGAACCATAGTTTGAACCTCAACATAAGTGTGGGAAGAACTAGGAATAGCAGATGGAGAATTAGGAATTGGATTAGGAAAGATAGGATTAGGAAGATTAGGAACACTAGTAAAAGTGTAGGAAGTGATATGAATGGAAGACACCACATGAGGAACACTTGGAACCACAGTTGGAAAAGGGTTTAAATAGATATAAGTAATACTATGGTAAGAAGGTTGTGAGGTAGGATCTTGTTTTCCCATAAGATCACCATTAAGAGGAAGAGCATTAAGGGAATTCATATCTTTCTCTGTTAATGCCTCACCAATCCTAAATGGAGGTGAGGGATTTATAATGTCATCTTCTTTCACATAAGGGAAGTGTGTTTTAGAGAATATGTCATCCTTTTGTATCAAAAATTCTTCACGAGCAAGGGATAAATCAATGTCTTTATCCAAGGGTTCATCCCAAAAAGTAGAATTATCCACAATGGCTTTATGAGGAAGAGAGTAATCAACATCCAAATCCAAAAGTTCATCCCAAATAGGAGGATTATCCACAATGGTTTCATGAGGAAGGGAGTAATCAACATCTAAATCCAAAGGTTCATCCCATATAGGAGGACTATCCACAATGGTTTCATGAGGAAGAGAGTAATCAACATCGAAATTCAAAGGTTCATCCCAAATAGGAGGATTATCATCCCTATCCATAAAGCATATTATAGGAGTGTCATAAGTCATTAAAGCTTGATCCCTAAAGGGAAAATAAGGTAAATTGTATTGTAAACTAGGCTCATAGAAAAGACACAGATTAGGAGAAGAATTAACATCAATCCCTAACTCATCTTTGTAAAGGTCAATTGAAGAGGTTGTGGAGGAGGGTGAAATAGCAATAGGATCAATGGAGATCTCATTCAAACAATTTTCATCCTCACTTCCATGTAGCTCATTAAGGGATCTATCATCTTGAACAACAAAAGCCTCATCAAAGTACTCAAAACAAGAATCATACATGTTGAATATTAAAAGCATGAAAATGTAAATGTTTTTTGTATTTTTAAAGAAATTTTGCAATTTTTTTGCATTTTTGAGATATAAATGCAAGGGCATAAAAGAAACCTAATATTAATGCAAGAAAAAAAATGATCTAACACCAAAAAGAAAGAGAGTAAGTATGTCAGGTTCACCAAAATGTATAGGATAAAATATGGATGGGGTCCTAGAACAATGGTTTGCACATAAAAGAGACCCCAAAACCAATATTTTACACTTACATTTGAATTGTATTGATATGGAAAGTAAATGTAGATGACTAATGTTGAAATGAAGAGATAAAGGTACTTACCTCCGAAAAAGAACCTACTGAAAACCCTGTCAAACAGTCTCAGAAATTATTGATTTCTGCGATCTTGAACCGAAATTGCATGATCTACAAAACCCATAAATCTTTTCCAATTTTGAGGGAGGTCATTTTTGACCCTCATAAAAGGTCAAAGGCTACATTTTTCATTTGAAGGTCTATTCTAACTTTGTTTGCAGATCCTGGAAGTTCGCCGAAAAGGGTATCCAAATCTATTCTCAGATCTGAAATTCTACACCTGCACCTACAAGAAAAAGAGGGTTTTTGTTGTTTATTTGAGGGTTTTGCCTTGGTCAAACCCCAGTTTGGAATTAACCTTAATATTTAAATTGAAATGGAGAATGCTAGAAAGTAGTAGAAGTAGATCTAATAATGAAGCTATGACATTCAATAGATATGTAATTGTATTTGAAATGTAATCAAATATGTTAATATGAAAGCTTGGACATAACATCAACAAATGTAAATCAAACCTCCATGATTGTATGTTTGGAATCCACCTTGAGGGAAGGATGAATGGATCTTGAAGATGAACAAAAAGATCTTGAAGGAAGATCACACCATCATGATGGCTAGATCTAGGGTTTGAATGATGAATCTTGAATGCTTGAACCAAATCCCTTCAATGGCTTGAATGCTTGAATCCTTGATCTTCAATAGAGAACTTGGATGGAGAAGAGGAATTGAATGCTTGAATGGATGCTTGCTTTATCGCCTTAAGAGCTTGAGAGAGGAGATTGCAAACTTGATGCCTTGATCATGAAATTGCTTGGAAACTTGATTGAGAAAATGAGAGAGGAAGGCCTCCTTTTATAGTGATCTAGGGCACAAACCTCTAGAGAAGGCTGACATTGAGAAATTAAATCCCAATTAAACTTAACCCCTAGAAATGGGCCCATAATTCAAATTTCACCTTGAATTATGGTCCAATCACAATAACCAACTAAGGAGGGAAAACAATTAAATGAATTTCGAATTAAAACCTTTTCGCACTCAGATCCAAGGGCCTGACATTGATTTCGAGGCCCGTCAGGACCAAATTTGAGAAAGAGGCATAGATTTTGGAGAAGGTAAAAAATGAGCTTGATCCTGACCTAGTTAGGTACAAGCTCGATCCTAACCTAGTCAAGATCAACCTCGACTCTGACCTTGTGGGCCTAAATCCAACCAGAATCAAGACAGGAGGTCCCGAGGATGTCCGGAGACCTAAAAATGAGACCAGCATGGGACAGAATGCTAGGGATAGGCATAAAATTCTATGATAACTATGATGAAGGCTAGGAGGACCTATTTCTAAGTCCTACCTAGAAATTAGAGCCATGGAAGAGGGAAATTAAGGAGAATCCTTGGGATCCTAACCCTAATTTCACCTAGAATGAAGAAGATAAGTGTAGAAAAGAAGTGGAAAGAGGGGAGAAAGCCAGATCAAAGAGAATATCAATTCAAGGCATTCAACATGACCCCAAACCACTTAATTGGAGGGCTAAATGCTCTTAACATGGAAGTACTTCCATTTTAAGATGATACACTAGGTAATTTAAATGGTTCTCCTTTGAAATCACCCACTATGAGATACGTGAATCTTCTAAACTGGATGAAGAAACTTCCATAAGTATTGACAAAGGTTTTCACCTCTTCTAACATTCTTTACTCAGTGTTCCTTTGCAGTTCATATGCCAACCTTCCAAAGAAAACTCCATTAACTTTTAGAAAACTATCAACATGAAATTCTTTTTGCAGGTGAGGGTAGTAATCGTAAACCTTCATATTTGGGAGAGGTTGCTCATGGAAAAGGACTTTCCACTCTCTGGTACAAGCCAAAATGTAGAATAAGTAGGAGGACATGTGAAAGCTACTACCAGTTGGAAAATTTTCCAACTGATGATTGAGTTCATCAGCAATAGTTCCTGCCCAGTCTACATATTTTTCCCCTTTGAGAGTGACCTGGATATAGAAGTACATCCAATCATGCCAATAGTATGCATGTTGGTTTCCTTTAATTCTATTGAGCATTATAACCAGATCAGCTACTTCAAGCTTAAAATGATCTATAGTAAGTGGCTTTGGGAGCTGAGACCCTCCTTTTTGAGCTTTAAGCAACCAGTATTGGGTTATTTCATTTCGGTAGACTTGTCTCTTAGTGGTGAAGACTATCTGAGATGAGGGGATATTCCACCCTTCATATGGGTCTCTTTCTGGAATTCCTATGGCCTTTTGAATGACATCTCTTCTTATGTAAACCAATGGACTCCCATCAACCTTCTTGATACACTTCTCCTCAAAACTATATCTTTTTGCACATTCGACAACCAGCTCTCAACAAGGGGATACTATAGGGAAAGCAACTGCATCAGCCAGACCACTCTGAATAGATTTTTATAACATAGAACCTGGAATGGGTTCTTTGACTCAGTTCATAATGTCCTCTAAGGCTCTAGTTTTAATCAGGGTGTCTTCACAGTCGGGTAAGGAGCACATTAAAGGAGAGGTATTTCTGAAATTTGGAATTGGGTTCTTCATTTTCGGCTCTCAAGCTTGGAAAACAATAGGGAGATGAAGCAATTTCAAAGGGATTCAACTTTGACAAAGGAAAGAGCTTTAACTGAAATAATGGAGGCCAACAGAGAGACTCACCTAGTTTTTATGTGATGAACTAAGCTCTGGGATGAGGAGAGGATACCTTCTTCCACACTGACTACATGAGATGTCTTGAGAATTATGAATAAAACAGGCTAAGCTTTTCAATTTATCATAAAATAGTTTACAAAATCTTGGTAGATTCACAATAAAGGTAGAATTATGTCACACAAGGTTCAATTAATGATCACCGGGTAACTCGCACCACCTTAAGCATTGATTACTATACTTTCCTAGACTGAAGTGACACTTAAATGTCTTTTCGATTAATTATAATATCCTCACCACGCGCAGAAGTCATAATCAATTGCCAACTGTCCTTTATGTCAAATCACCCCTTTGCATTTTCACAACTTACAGGCACACATTGAACCTCAAACCTTGAACTATGAGAGTTCATGGTTCAAGTTCAATGAGAAGGTGAAAGGACTATCCTTTGGCATGATTATAAAATAAAGCAAAAACAAAAGCGACAAGGAAGAAAGAAAAGGAAAGCGCTTTGCAAAAAGGGAACGTCCATTGAACTTTGAATCTTGAACTAGGAGAGTTCACAGTTCATAGTTCATTGGAGCGTTGCAAAGATGAAACGCCGCTAAGTTTGCAAACAAAGAGGAAAATTATACCAAAGGATGTTATTGAACATTAAATCTTGAACTACAAGAGTTCAAGGTTCAAGTTCAACCGACAGGGTGTATATGCAAAGGATTGGAACTTTAAGTGAACAACACCTTTTTAAAATTATGGGGTGATTTTGGGAAAATTAGAGCCTGAGGAAATTAAAAAAAATCTATTGATAACAATCACTTACTAACATTTCTCTCATATTACATCATAACCTTGATCTCTTTGGTCAAATTGATCAACTTTGAATTTTCATCAAAACATCCCTAAACCAATCCTAATTGTTACTAAACGATCCTAAATCAATCCTAAACATTCCTAAACTAATCTTAATTGATACTAAACCATATCAAATCTTCCCAAATCAATCCCAATCAGTCCTAATCAAGTACAAGATCATTTCAAATGCATTTTTTTTTTCATGTCAACTCTAGGGAATTGTCAAAGGTCATCGATGCCTGATCGAATCAATTTCAAAGAAATCCAATCTTATCAAATCATTGTCAATCTTATCAATCTCATAATTTTCAAACCAATATAAGGTAATGTCAAAG
Source organism: Chamaecyparis obtusa (assembly GCA_027943335.1). Taxonomy (NCBI): domain Eukaryota; kingdom Viridiplantae; phylum Streptophyta; class Pinopsida; order Cupressales; family Cupressaceae; genus Chamaecyparis; species Chamaecyparis obtusa. Next base: position 51,434 of record BSBK01013070.1, read on the forward strand.
TTCATTGATTCATAATCCTCATCATCATCAATCCAAGGCATTGTCAAAGTTCATCAATGTTATTTCAAATCAACCTTATCAATCAATTTCAAACCAATCAATATGAGTGCATTGTCAAAGATCATCGATGCCTCATCATCAAATTTGATCCAAATCAATTTAGTAGCATTGTCAAATTTCATCAATGTTGTTTTTAGATCCTCATCATCAATCATTTTTATCATTATTCAAGTGCACTGTCAAAGTTCATCAATGCCTCGTAATCATCAAAATCATTACGGATCCCCATCAAAAAAAAAAAAAATCAAGTCAACTTTGCATCAAAGTCATCAATTTGGCCAACAATCAACTAATTTATCTCTTAGGGGTAAATAACCCATGCTTTATCCCTAGTCTTGAATAAATAAATTGACTTTATTTATTCCCTCTTTTTCATGTCTCCATAATTAATTGCCTAATTGCGTCATTTATGAAATTTCATAATTCTTAATTTCTAATTTTTATGGGAATTAATGAGTTTTTAAATTCAAAAATTCCTTCCTTCTAATTGTGCTTCCATCCCTAAAATCATGCTTCATGATTTCTTACATCTTTCCATATCCATTTCTCCACTAATTAGGCCTCCAAATTCCTATTGATTTGCCTCCATCTTTCCCTTCCAATTTATCCTAAATTTATGAATTCCCTTTTGTGCATTTAATCATGTCATGGACAATCTTCCATTTGCACATTCAAGTTGCCAAATTTGCATTTTGGTCTCTCAACTCTATAAATTGAGGTCCTTTTGCCTTCAATTGCTAACCATCTTCTTTTGAATCTTCTTGTGATCATTATAGTCATAAAATCATCATCTTGTTTTCATTGTGTCAATATGGGAGCTACATCCATTTATTTGGAGAAGCAAAAAAGAGCACAATTGTCAAATTAATGGAGTTTTCTTTTTTGCATATCTTTTATCTCAATTTCTTTTGTGTTAGGATTAGGATTGATTGTGCATACTTTTAGAGTTTGATGGTTCCTCTTGTGTGCATGTTTCCTCATTTTCATGTCCTACATTTGGTGAACCTGATGTGAACATGCTTCACTGTTCAAATTTTTGATGTTTTTTTGTATTTGCGTGTAATGGTGAAGTCTTACAGAGTTAGTACATGTTTCTGCGTAGTTGATTAGGGTTTTTGTGCAATTGGAAGCCAAAACTCCAAATTTGGTCAAGAAATTGTGCAGTTGGTCAAGAAAATTGTGTAGTTGGTTTTGTTTACTACACAGTTGGTTATTTAGGGTCTTTTGTTAGGATTTAGGGCTTATACATGTAATTACTGCTTTATGCTTTCAGTTTTCACTATTTTAAGGTAGTAAATGAACCCTAATTTGGTTGATGAATCTCACATTTAGATTTGGGAACTTCAAATGAACTTCATATTTTTGTTTGATGTTCTTAAAATGAACCTCACTTAGCTAGGGTTTCAATTTAGTTATTTTCAAATCAATTCAAGTGCATACATAGCTTAACTAGGGGTCCCAAATTGATCAAATTTCAATTCAACTGATGGATAAAATGAACCCTAGTTTCATGTTTATATGTTTATAGGTCAAAATTATGCTAAACAATCAAATTATGCAAGTCCCAAGTCATTTATGTTGCATGATTAGGTTTTTGCACACTTGGTCACTAAAACTACTCACTTGGTTAGGGTTTCTACATAGTTGGAAGTAGAATTGTGCACTTAGTCAAGAAATTGTAGAGTTGGTCACTATAACTGTGCATTTGGTCACTACTCCTATGCAATTGGTAAATTGGGTTATTTTGATGTCTTGTTCTAAGTTTTTTTTATTCTAGTCTCTATTTATGCACTTATCACAGCTAGTTTTTGTGTTGCTAATGGTCTATTGTATCTTTTTAGCAATCATGGGATGAGGGATTAAATGATAAACTACTAATGTATTTGATGCAGGACGTGTGACAAAGACATTTTTTGCTTGTTATAACTTTCATGTCTTCCTTTTAGTAGTTAGAAAATACTTGAGTTCGATGCTTTTAAAAGAATAAATTTTTTTAAGTGCCCGAGTATTTTCTAGATTGTAATCCTAAGAATTATATGAATGTATCCTCTCCCCTCGCCTTCACAAATCTTGGGTGTAAGATAAATTCATACAATTATTTTAGAGAGCTTTCCTCTCAAGGATTTATTTAGCAAAGCCGGTGAGAGGGAACGAAACAAGTGGGAACAAGCTAAAGCCAAGCTCTTCTTCCCACTATAAATAATACCTCCTTGAGACTAAAGTCTCAGAGGTCAAGGGTATCTTGTGTCTGGTATTCATAGGGCTATAGCTCTTAATCACGCTTGTACAACCACGTTTCCTTGTATGATTAACACGATATATATTTGTACATGTTCCCTAACTAAACACCTTTTTTATAACCTTCTATTCACTGATACAAGGGGTCACCCATGTCCATGAAGACATCCCACACTTTCGTGGCTATTGGTAGAGACAATGGTCCCATGGGAAGTGATGACCCTTGGGATTCAAAGCTTGATATGTCTGAGAAGTGAGTGCACTATAAGAGGGAGCCCGTGCTACCAAGCTTCTAGGATGTCCACCATGAGTAGGCACAACTAAACTTGTTCAAGTGGGAATTTAGTGAATATTGTCCTTGCCAACCTAGGTTGTGGTATGATTGTTTACCTTTTTTACAATGACCATTCTAGCTAATGTGTCTTGTGTGAGTGTTCAAATTTAAAGCATTTCAAAAACCTTCAAAAACTTTTCAAAACACTTGAAAAAAATTCAAAACCTTGTCAAAAACTTTCCAAGACATTCAAGAACATTTTAAAACCTTGTCATAAACTTTTCCAAATATGAAATTTTAAAACATTTGCCTTGGAACCTTGTTGCAATCCTAGGGTAATCTTTTTCCTGTTAGTCCTCATTTTGCATCCTCATATCATAGTCATTTTGTAACCTTTGCATACATTTCATTATCTCCACTCACTTTGCATTTTTTTTTTCAAAACCTTTGTATAGTCCTCATCACAAGTCTTCATTGTAATCCCTTTTCCATAAGTCCTCATTTTGCACTTAGTGCTTTAAAAACTTTGCAAAATCCCACAAAAATATAAATCCTAGAGTCTTTCTTTATGTTATTGAAGACATGATCTTGACTTGGTCCCTTTGTCCCCTTTATCCTAATTGTACCTCTATCATTTTGTTAAACTCCATATTTGTCATGGTGGATTTGACTTAGTCCCTTTTATCCAATTATCCTTTGTCCTTTTAATTTCCTTTTTTAAGTCAAGATCCTTATTCAATTTCCTAAGGTTGTACTCTTAGGTTTTCATTGTCAAAATGTTTTTCAGTCCAAACTCCAAAAAAAAATAGTTTCATAAGCCTTATCTTGCATCTTTTCATAGTCATATCCCAAGTTAACCTTTTTCACATCCTACATTGCATATCATTCCAAAATCTAATAAAATCCAAAAATGACTTGCACTGTGCATATACCATTCCTCATCCTTAGTTGCACTTTGCATTTAGTACTCATGCCAATCGTAAAATGATCTCAAGCTTCAAAAAGGCAACAAGGTTCCTATCAACTCATGTACACTTCAAGTGAGGAATCCCATTTTGATCCAAGACAAAGCACACATTTGCAAACACAATGTTATGACACAAGACCCATATTCCATTCAAGACAAGATAACACAAGAATAATGAACCTTTCAAGACAAGAGAGCCAAACAAATTATGACCCAATACCTATGGCATCATCACAAACACTTCTTAATGCAAGACAAATGGAAGATTCTAACCCAAACTTTGCATACCCTTCAAACTTTCAACCAAAGCATAGCATAATTTAACTAGGACCACCACCTAGTTATGAACCAATCTTCATTCCAATGTGATCAAATTTCCCTCAAACAATTTCACAACCTCTTGTTCAAATCATGCAAACATGCCAATCAATACAATGGTTTTCCCAAACAAGCACAAGTTCAAGTGTGTCATCTTTTAAACACCATCAAACATGATTAATAAGAAACCTATTATCACATCCAAATTTTTAAAGAAGTTTCTTGAAATATTATATAAAGAGGACAAAACAAATAATGCACCCGTGTCTAGCAGTGCCCCATCCCAAAATAATCACATGGATGACACACCTATTTCCTCACAAGACATTTACCTTCAAGAAACATCCATGTTTCCCTCCACCCCTTCATCCCCAAAAGATTAACAAGATAAAATTCCATCATCTCCATCAAGTCACACTTCTAATGATTAAATATTCCAAGGGATATCCATAGAAGAATTTCAAGCTAGTCCCATTCATGATGCAAATCCATTTCATGCTTCCCAAATCCTAGAACCAATACCATTATGTCCTCCATTTTAAAGCAATCCAATTTGATGAAGGGTGCTCCCCTTAATACCACAAGCACATAACAGAAATATAGAAACAACAACAACAATATGCAAGAACAAAAAATTGGCTTCTTATTATCTCCACAAATGTGAAATTACAAACTTTCAGAATTACAATATGCAAAGCCACATGGGCATTCCCTTACAATATTCTGTAGGACAAAGCTTCGAATCAATACCCAGATCTACTACCCAGAACTGCCCTAGACAACACTACGGGCCTTCTTTATATATGCAATTTCCACCACCCGAGAAGGTTCTAGAAATTTAGCCCTTAGGGCCGACCAAACTTAGAATTATTTTATTTTACAATTTATTACATCAAAGTCGGCTCAAAATGAGTTTTGGAACCCAAACAGAAATTTTGAAGAAAAATTATTTTCCGCCATTTCAGGTGACCCAACTTCCGAAGACCATAAGTCATCACCCGTTGACCCGATTGGCTATTATAACCCCATTCTAGAAACGCCACGAAGTGCTCTACAGGCTTAACTTATGCAAAGCACCCGTCACCCAAATTTTCAACCTCATCTAGGGGCTCTAAAGCCTTCAAAATTGAGTTCAAAGTTTTTGTACCCTGCTGCCAATACCGAAAATCTTCAATATCTTCAAAACTAGACCTGATCTAGCCATGAAACTTTGCTGGCAGGCTGATATGACTAAGATGAACCTCCACATGTAAAATCAGACATTTCAAGATCGTAAGACCAACTTACTAAAAATAGAAAGTTTCCACAAATAGCAACTCTGCACAAGATAGCCCTTATTGAATACAAAAATAGAAATATTTTTGGGTGATGCAAGATTGCTCTTACACCCAGGATGCTCCTGCATCAGACACCCAAGGTAATTTGAGAAGTGACCCTATCACGAATCAGGTGTGCAAAGGAAAACCAAGATGGTTAACCTCCTCCTTTGTTAGCCATGATGAATCTTCTACAGGTCGTCCTTTCCATTTGACCAAATACTCTTCATATGTCCTGTTCCTTGTGCTTCTGCCAACACGACTGTCTAGTATGTCTTCAATCTCCTTGATATCTGAACTGGTTGTTGGAATACTCCACTGTGCTGCTGCAACCTCATCTTCAACATCTCCTTCATGATACTCTGTCAAATCTAAAATGTTAAACACTGGTGAAATATTCAGCTCAGTAGGCAATTCTACCTCATATGCATTTCCTGAATCATGCTTCTTCAGTATCGTACATGGTCCAAACTTCTTCATTTTCAGCTTGTTATATGTACCAACTGGAAATCGCTCCTTCCACAAATGAACCATGACTTCATCTCCAACCTAAAATTCCTTATGTCTCCTTTTCTCATCTGCCTTAGCCTTATACTATGCATTCATCTTGGTAATATGCTTCCTCACCTCTTCATGGATGTTCTTCAAGTGTTCTGCAAAATCCTCAGCTTTAGCACTACTTATTTCTCCTTTATCTATCTTTCTCAACTCAGATGCATTTCTTGGACTACTTCCATATACAATCTGGAATGGTGATCTACCAGTGCTCCTGTTGACAGAATTATTGTATGCAAATTCTGCCTGTGGTAAAATCAAATCCCATCCTATTGGCTTATCTCCAACCAAACATCTCAGCAAATTTCCCAAACTTTTATTCACCACCTCTATCTGTCTATCAGTCTATGGATGATGTGATGAACTGAACTTCAAATCTGTCTTCAACTTCTTCCACAATGTACGCCAGAAATATCCAACAAACTTAGTGTCTCTATCTGAAACTATGGTCTTTGGCAAACCATGTAGTCTCACTACTTCTCTGAAAAATAATTCTGCTACATGAACAACATCATTAGTCTTCTTGCAGGGAATGAAATGTGTCATCTTCAAAAATCTGTCAACTACTACAAAAATTGAATCATGTCCCCGCTATGTCCTCGGTAAACCAAGAATAAAGTCCATACTGATATCCTCCCAAGGCTTCTCTGGTACAGGTAATGGTTGATACAACCCTGTATTCTGCTTCACTCCTTTCGCCATCTGACATACTCTGCAACTCTTTACAAACTTCTTGACATCTTGCTGCAACTGTGGCCAATAATAATTTTCACTAACCAAAGCAAGGGTTTTATCACGACCAAAATGTCTAGCCAATCCTCCACTATGCTTCTCTTTGATGAGATTCTCCCTCATAGAACTTCTTGGAATGCACAACTGACTCCCTCTGAATAGCATATCATCCTGGATGATAAAATCTAGCCACTTCGTCCTATCTAGAGTAATAGGTTCTTTACAAGCTTTCCAAGCTTCACCAAAATCAGGATCCTCTGGATACAAATTCTTGAGTTCCTTGAACCCAACCACCTCAATCTGCATCTCTATCAGCAATAGTTGCCTTCTGCTAAGAGCATCTGCAACCCTGTTAGACTTTCCACTTCTGTGTTTCAAAACAAATGTATAACTCTGCAAAAACTCAACCCATTTCAAATGCCTCTGATTCAACTTTCCTTGACTATTCAAATATTGCAAAGCTTGATGATCAGTATACAAAATAAACTCCTTAGGAAGTAGATAGTGTCTCCACTTCTTTAATGCCTGAACTATAACATAAAATTCCTGATCATAGACAGAATATTTTCTCTTGGCATCATTTAACTTCTCACTGAAATAAGCAATAGGTTTACCTTCTTGGCTCATAACAACTCCTATTGTAGTACCACTAGCATCACAATCTACTTGAAACACCTTATTAAAATCTGGAAGTGCTAAAACAGGTTGTTCTATAACTTTTTGTTTCAACAATTGAAAACTCTTTCTACCCTATTAGTCCACTTAAACCCTTTTCTATCCCCTCTCATTGTTTCAGTCAAGGGTCCACAAATACTGCTAAAATTTCTGATAAAATTTCTGTAAAAGCTAGCCAAACCATGAAAAGATCTTACCTCAATAGCACTCCTTGGAGTAGGCCATTCAAGGATAGCCTGTACCTTCTCTGGGTCTATTTTTAGACCTTCTGCTGAAACTACAAATCCCAAATACACTAACTCTTTCTTCACAAAACTGCACTTCTTCAAATTAATCAATAATTTCTCATCTCTCAATTTCTCAAACACCATACGAATATGCATCATATGTTCCTCTAATGTCTTGCTAAAAATTAAAATATCATCTAGGTAAACAATGACAAACTTACCCAGAAATTCTTTCAGAACCTCGTTCATGAGTCACATGAAAGTGCTCGGTGCATTGGTTAGCCCAAAAGGCATGACTAACCACTCATACAGTCCTTCCTTTGTCTTGAAGGTAGTCTTCCATCATCTCTTCTCTGACCTGAATCTGGTGATATCCACTCTTCAGATCTATCTTGAGAATACACAACTCCACTCAAACAATCCATACTATCATCCATTCGTGGCAATGGAAACCTATACTTGATTGTGATCTTGTTTATTGCTCTGGAATATGTACACATCCTCCACTCTCCATTCTTCTTTGGTGCTAATACTGCTGGTACAGCATAGGGACTCAGACTCTCTCGAATCAACCCCTTTGCAATAACTCATGTACTTGTCTGTTCAACTCTTCACTTTCTGCTGGTGTCATTTTGTGTGCTGCCTTGTTTGGAAAAATGGCTCCTGGAATCAAATCCATCTAATGACTGATCTTCCTTACCGGTGGTAATCCATTAGGTACATTATCAGATACAATATCCTGAAACTCATTCAACAAATCCGCAACCTCTACAAGTACATCCTCTACTTCTTCTTTACCAACTTTTGGAATTAAAGCAAAACACACATGCTCATGCCTCATACCATTTAGGAATTTTCTTCCATCAACAAAATGTTTATACTTGCATTACCACATACCTTTTCTTCGGTCTCCTTCAATGGCTTTAGCTTATGTCGCACTCCATCCTTTGTCAGGGAATAGGTATTTGCACGACTATCATGTACAACACATCTGTCAAACTACCACGGTCTACCCAATAACATATGACATGCATCCATTGAGATGATATCACATAGTACCTCATCTTGGTACCCCGTCGATCTTGAACTTTACCAGGCACTGTTCACTTGACCATGACCTTGTGGTCATCCTGCACCCAGGCAATCCGATATGGATGTGGGTGTTTCTGTCTCTTGAGCTTCAACTTTGTCACCATCTCTTCTGGACACCAAATTGTCAGTACTTCCACTATCGATAATCACATCACAGCATTTACCCTCACACTTGCATCGAGTGCGAAACAGGATCCTCCTTTGTTCAAGTTCATTCTCACCACTCAACAAGACTCTTCTGTTAATTAGCTTTCTCCTCTTTCAGCATCTTCAGCATTTGATGATCTAGCATCTTCATCTACATGTGCAACTCTAGCCTGGCCTTCATTTCTCCTGTCTGTTCTGCCTTGGTGCTGAGGACATTCAAATGCCCTATGACCTTCTTCTCCACAGTGAAAACATGTTCCACAGAAGCCTCCTCTTCCAGATCCTTGTCCTCTTCCTCTTTCTCCTCTGATCTCTATTACTCTGATCCTGGAAATGATTGGAATTATTTCCTCTCTGATTCTGACTATTACTAGCCTCATCCTTCTTTTTTAGATCTTCATTTTGGCCACCATATGACCGTCTGCAGATCTTCCACCACGACCTCTTCCATTTTGTCTACTCTCAAACCTCTTGTTCAGCTTTTCCTCTACTTTTAGGGCAAAACTGGTATGCTCCTCAATACTGTTCATTCGAACCAGATTCAACTCCTCCTAAATACTTGGCCTTAACCCATTAAGGTATCAGGCAACTTTCTCCTTATCAGCTTCCGCATGGCCTATTCTGATGAGGAGTCGATAAAACTCCTCTGTATACTCCTGAACAGATCTTCCTACTTGCTTCAAACTTTGCATTTTATTTAGTAGGTCAAGCTCATAATCAACAAGAATGAACGGTCACTTCAATTTATCCACCATCTGATCCCATCTTGTGATTTTATCTTTCCCTCTTCTATTTCGCTCCAATTGAATCTCTTGCCACCAGATCTTTGCATGACCTTTCAATCTGGCCTTCGCAAATTTGACCCTATCAGGATCCTCAACATCTTCATACTCAAAATATTCCTCACATTCATTGATCCAGTCGATCAATTCCTCTGGGTTAAGATTTCTAGAAAATGTAGGAACCTCAATCTTAGGTCTTTTCCCAATCTTGGAAATCACCCGAAAAAGTCTTTCTTCCTCCTGATTCACAACTTCAGCTTCTCCTTCTTGATATTCTTCTTCGGCTTCATCCTCGCTTTCATCTCTGATATTAAGATTCATTCCTCTACGAATCTCTTCTTACAATGCTCGCACTTGTCTCTGCAGCTCTCTAACCTCAGGTGTCACAGCACCAGCTCTTCCACCACGTTCTCTTCGTGGAGGCATTTTTGCGATGCGCGCTGAAACCCTAACCACGGTCCTGGTGCAAACTGCCTCACAGTCGACAATCTGTTTACACACTCAAGAACTCCTGCTCTGATACCACTTGATGAAGGGTGCTCCCCTTAATACCACAAGCACATAACAGAAATAGAGAAACAACAACAACAATATGCAAGAACAAAAAATTGGCTTCTTATTATCTCCACAAATGTGAAATTACAAACTTTCAGAATTACAATATGCAAAGCCACATGGGCATTCCCTTACAATATTCTGTAGGACAAAGCCTCGAATCAATATCCAGATCTACTACCCAGAACTGCCCTAGACAACACTACGGGCCTTCTTTATATAGGCAATTTCCACCGCCTGAGAAGGTTCTAGAAATTTAGCCCTTAGGGCCGACCAAACTTAGAATTATTTTATTTTACAATTTATTACATCAAAGTCAGCTCAAAATGAGTTTTGAAACCCAAACAGAAATTTTGAAGAAAAATTATTTTCTACCATTTCAGGTGACCCAACTTCCGAAGAACATAAGTCATCACCCGTTGACCCGATTGGCTATTATAACCCCATTCTGAAAATGCCACAAAGCACTCTACAGGCTTGGCTTGCATAAAGTGCCCGTCACTCAAATTTTCAACCTCATCCGGGGGCTCTAAAGCCTTCAAAAATGAGTTCAAAGTTTCTGTACCCTGCTGCCAATACCAAAAATCTTCAATATCTTCAAAACTAGACCTGATCTAGCCATGAAACTTTGCTGGCAGGCTGATATGACTGAGATGAACCTCCACATGTAAAATTAGACATTTCAAGATCGTAAGACCAACTTACTAAAAATAGAAAGTTTCCACAAATATCAACTCTGCACAAGATAGCCCTTATTGAATACAAAAATAGAAATATTTTTGGGTGATGCAAGATTGCTCTTACACCCAGGATGCTCCTACATCACAATTCAAGAGAGTCCCATTCAAGGTCCATCTCCATTTCAAAATGTTGACCCCTTTCTAGAGTCACCCATGTATATTCCAATTCATACTCCATGTCAAGAGGATTATCCAAAAGACAAAGAAACAAGTCATAAAATAAATCAAGATCAAGATCCCAACAATAACCAACCCAATCAAATTGTTGACCAAATTTACATTTTTCTTGAGCCTAATGATGATCCCATTATCCCTAACCTTCCTATCCAAGATGATCCCCTTCTTTCTCAAGAACAAATTCTCATTCCAAATCTCATTGACCTTTCACTTCTTAAGCAAGATCATGACATACCTTCCATTCCTTCCAATGATTTCATCCAAAGTAAAGAGAAAAATACCTTCAAATGGAATCTAATGATCCCATTCTAATTCAAGATCAAAGTATCCCTTCACCTTCATGTCCACCACAAAACCTCATCATCCCTCTAGATCCTCATCAAGATCTCTCTATCCCTTCATTTCCTTGTCCTAATCCTTCATATTCTCCACAAGATCCTATCCTACCAAATGATCTTGTCATTTCTCCTATTCCATCACAGGATCCCATTGTCCCTGTTGCCCCCCTCATGATTTGAACATGTTTGTTGAAGATGTTCATGAACCCCTTATGCTTCAAATGGGGTCCTCTAGTTCTATCGAGTCTAGTCCACTTTATGATATTTTCAATCTCTCCATATCATTATCTACCTCAAACTAAACTCGCATCTCATAGAAAACATGCCATTGGTCAAAAGCATTATCAGTCAAAGGGTTAAGCCTCTATGAATAAGGTATATTAAACCCCTTCCATGTCAAAGAAAATTCTAAAGGTCATGACCTCAATCCCACATCTCACTCTCATGGAGTTGGTATCCCTTCAAAATCCAAATTCAAGTGTATCCCTCCTCCTCCACCCCTTCCATCCATCTTAGGTCCATATAATCCTCCATCCACTAGTTCACAATCCACTTACTCTTTCCCACTTGCAAGTCGACAAAGGCACACATATTTGAGAACCTCCCACCCATCCAAAAAGGACCCCCATACGATTCTTATCCCTCCACGAATCCTATTCCCTTTTCAAGCAATTTGGATGCCAAGAATAAAGTCCCTCCATCTAAAATCCTTCTATCTTCCAAATCCATTTTGGGTCCTTATGTCCCAAAATTCATATCCATTCCTCTGCTAAATCTAAAATATTTGTTTCTTCCATCACTCCATTATCCCTCAAAGTGTGTGCCAATGTTGTTCTTTCCTCCCTTCCCATCCACTCAAAATCAATCCTTCCTCCACTCACTCTATTATCCAACACCTATTTTCCATCATTTCATCCAACCTACCTGATCCTTTGCATAATCCTTATCCTATCCTATCTAACCATCCATTTTACATCCCTTTGTCATTACCCTACCAACATCTTTGGAGTATACTCTCATAGTCATGGTCCATTATTGCATATCTTACAAGAACACCTCCTAGAGAATAAAGATGCTTGAGTCCTTCATCCATGTCATGTCATGCATCCATCATGTCAAAAGTACAAAAATATTAATGAAGATTGAAAAAAAGAAAATAAAAAAATGAGAAAAAGAGAAAAAATAGTTGCCTTGATGAAAACCTGGAAAACAGGCATCTTGGTGACACAAAAAAGAGAAATAAAGAGAAATAATTTTGTCCAACATTGAAAACCTGGCAAATAGGCGTCATGCATAATCTATGAACCTCTTGCATTCCATACTTGGGGGAAGATTTTGTCAATATTTCCATATCTTATTATACCCTTGTCATTTCCTCCATTATCCCCAATCATCTCCTCGATTATCCTATTTCCCTCATGTCCCTTATCGTATCGACCTCTTATCCCTCTTTTTCCCAACTTTGATGTTGACAAGGCTAGGGATCTCTTTATAGGCATCACATGTCCTATTTTCTTTACATTATCCTGATCCCTATGGTCCATATCACCTATCTTAATCCTAATCTTGTTGGTCCATATTGTCTATCTTGTTGAAGCTTTCATATCCTTTCCCTTGTCCCCTCACTGATCTTGCTTATCCTATCAATATCTTGTCATTATCCTATCCCAATCCCTTTCTTAATGTTGACATAAAATAAAGATGT
>BSBK01013071.1:0-90000 GCA_027943335.1 Chamaecyparis obtusa
ACGACTCATATCAACAGATAATTGAAAATGAAAAGCCAAAGGGATGCTTACCGACTTAGCGTCTAACATCCCAAACCTATCCAAGAGTACTTTTTCAATGTAATGTTTTTGTGATAACCATAGTTTTCTCTATGCCTATCCCTTGTAATGGTCATACCAAGTATTCTCTTGGTTGCCCCCAAATCCTTCATGGAAAATCTACTGGCTAATTGTCCCTTCAGTTCATGAATAATTCTTATGCTAGTGCCAATTACTAATATATCATCTGTACATAAAGAAGTATAACAAACTCACCATTAGGAAACCGCTTATAATACACACAAGGATCAATCTCTGAGCGTATAAACTTATGCTCAATAATGAATTGATCAAATTTGAGATACCATTGATGAGGGGCTTGCTTGAGCCCATACAAGCTTCACTTCAATCGACAACACAAGTGTTCTTGTTCGTTCTTGACAAAACCTTCAGGTTGTTGCATATATAATTCTTCATCAATATCTGTTAGAAAGTAAAGATCCCAAGATAACTGAGAGGGGGGGGGTGAATTAGTTATTAGATAATTTTCCATTCAACAGCTTTAAACAATGTAATCAATGTACTGATCAACCATAGCAAGATAATCATACACAATTCCCACAATAACACAAGATATGTTGACTAGGGAACCTCTTGAAAAGAGTAAACCCCGGTGGGAATGATGCCCACAAAATGATGCACTAATATGAAAGTTCCTTGTTAGAGGATGGACCCTGTTAGGAGTCTTATGAAACACATTCAGTACATATAAATCCCTGTTAGGAGATTTTGAATCCTTGTTAAAAGATTCTAACTCGGTTAAGAGTTTATGGAAGACAGAAGGACCCACTGCCCAAACAGCTTCAAGGCAAGATCTCTGAACTCACTGTCCAAAAGATCTTAGAATTATTCAATAGAATAATATGAAATATATTACCTCCTTCACAATGTGCCAAAACCGCACTCTCTACAACACAAGATCACAATTCTAGATCTCTGTACTCACAAGTCTTCCTTCATCACTAAATTAGCTCTTTTCTTCACTTCATGCATATATTCACATTACAATCTTCATAGTATGAATTACAAAAAGGAAAACATTCCTTCTTATATACCAACTCAAATAATTACAAATGAGTCGGTCCTCAATCACAAAATAATAAATTCTACACGCTACACATAGAATTCACATAAAACTGTCGGCTTCTAGATACTATAACTTACTCCAAACATATCCTCAAAGTTTGCGCTATGAACCATGTCATCATTAATGAGTCTCCAACATCCCTTTAACTATGCAAAATCAGATTCCATCCTAGCTAAGAGATATCCTCCGATTTCTGAACATCGCTTCATAGAAACACTGTCTAAACACTGCTTTCACCAAAATGCTCATAACTCTCACAAATGAATGAATTTCTTTTTGCACTGTTAACCATAGGTTAATAACACACCAAAGAAAAATACCATCAACTACGCAAAATCCAATCTATAATACAACATGTGCGCAAAACAAAATTGTACCTACTTTCCTACTAATATCTAGAATATCACTGTGTTGACATCAATGACAATCCAAGTCATGAATGCAACAACAACTGCTACAGAATGACTGCTAAAATACTTTGCATTCATTCCTAACAATCTCCCCCATTGGCATTGATGGCAACATAGATGAAAAACATCCAATGTTCCAAAAATCCAATACTGCAACATTACTGCAAAATATCAAATTAAATCTTGCTTCATTTTCCTATTTAGCTCTCTCATACAATCCACAATGTTTTTCATGTATATCTCTCCCCCATTGACATCAATGATAGAAATTCCATCACTAAGTCAACAACAACTTAATGTCAAAAGACAATTTTCAGAAAAATACAATAACAAGAGTCCTCATTACTCAGCTCATAAACTCCCCCATAGAGGAAGTTCCAACATCCAATCCAGAAGAAAGATAGGGCTCATATACCACTAGATGGATTGCAATCATCTACATCAATTCTCAAAAATAGGTTGGGGCATAACCCCAAGCATAACCTCTCAGATACACAAATGTATCCTTAGGTAAAGGCTTTGTAAATATATCTGCTATCTGCTCCTTTGTATTTATGTACTCCAATCTTACTTCTTTTTCTGCAACTTTCTCTCTTACAACATGATACTTGATCTCAATATGTTTAGTCTTAGAATGTAAAATAGGATTTTTTGACATACTCATTGTACTAGTGTTATCACAATGTATAACAACAGGGTCATCAAATTTTATTCCAATATCCTTCAACATCTGCTTCATCCAAATAATCTGATTACAATTATTTGCTGCTGCAACATATTCTACTTTTGCTGTGCTTTGTGAAGTACAATTATGCTTCTTACTTAGCCAAGAGACCAATTTTTCTCCAAGAAAAAAGGCTCCATCACTGGTGCTTTTCTTGTCATCAACGCTACCTCCCCAATCTGCATCAGTATAGGCACATAAAGTAAAATCATCAAAATTCTCATACCATAACCCATAATCCATTGTTCCTTTCAGATATCTCAGTATCCTCTTTATTGCTGCATAATGTGATTCTCTAGGTTCTGCTTGAAATCTTGCTACAATCTCCACTCAATGTGCTATATCAGGTCTTGTATGTGTCAAGTACTGCAATCCTCCAATCATAGATCTGTACTTTTTCTACTCAACTGTTGGTGTCTCATCTTTGCTAGATAACTTATGTTCCGTTACCATAGGTGTTCCAATAGGTTTAGAATCTTCCATTCCAAATCTTTTCAATAAGTCATTCAAATACTTAGTCTGACTTACAAATATACCTTCCTTTCTTTGTGTTATCTGTAATCCCAAAAAATATTTCATTTCTCCAATCATGCTCATCTCAAATTCAGTCTTCATTTCATCTGCAAATTTGTCACTAGCTTCATCTTCTCCTCCAAAGATAATATCATCAACAAATATAACTATAACCAACAAACCATTCTCAATTTCTTTTGTGTATAAGTTACTATCTATTGTTCCTTTTATAAATCCCAATTTCAATAAATACTTATCCAA
Organism: Chamaecyparis obtusa; assembly: GCA_027943335.1. Lineage (NCBI taxonomy): Eukaryota > Viridiplantae > Streptophyta > Pinopsida > Cupressales > Cupressaceae > Chamaecyparis > Chamaecyparis obtusa. Next base: position 3,074 of record BSBK01013071.1, read on the forward strand.
TCTTGCATACCAGGTTCTAGGTGCTTGTTTTAATCCATATAAAGCTTTCTTTAACTTACATACCATATCTCCTTCTTGTGTCAAAGGAAAAACTTCAGGCTGCTCAATGTAGACTTCTTCTTCCAATTCACCATTCAAAAATGTTGACTTCACATCCATCTGATACACTCTGAATTTCTTGTAAGTTGCATGTGCTAGAAACATTCTCACTACTTCAAGTCTGGCCTCAGGTGCAAAATTTTCTTCATAGTCAATTCCTTCTTGTTGTGAATATCCTTTACATACCAATCTTGCTTTGTTTCTTATCACTTCTCCCTGTTCATTCATCTTGTTTCTAAATACCCACTTTGTTCCAATCACATTCTTATCTTCAGGTCTAGGGACCAATTCCCATGTCTTGTTTTTTTCAATCTGCTCTAGTTCTTCTTTCATAGCATTAATCCAATGTTCATCTTCACAAGCTTCATTAGTAGTCTTAGGTTCAATTTGAGAAATCAAACATAAGTGTACCTTATTTTGAGTCAAAACTCCTCTATCTAAACTTTCAATAACTTGCTCAACAGGGTGATGTCTTGAAGTATACCTGTTAGGTGTCATAGTTACTGATCTTGTTCCGACTGTAGATTCTTCTCTGCTTTCTTCTCTATTTCTTTCTCTATTTCCTTCTCTATTTTCTTCTCTATTTTCTTCAGTATGAATTTCATTCAGCAAATCACTATTAGTTTCAAAAAATAATTCTGCATTTTCAATGTTAGGCTAAGGTTGTGCTTCTCCATCAGATTCATAATCAAGCATTCTTTCTTGAATTTTAAACTTCTCATCAACTTTTACATTTTCACTTTCAACAATAGTCTTAGTTCTTTTGTTATAACATCTATATGCTTTTCTTTTTAAAGAATATCCAAGAAATATTCCTTCATCACTTCTAGGATCAAACTTTCCTATATCATCATCTCTCTTTATATAACATTTACTTCCAAAAATTCTAAAATACTTAACTGAGGGTGTATGTCCAAACCATAATTCATAAGGTGTCTTGTTTGTATCTACTCTAATTTGTACTCTGTTCATAGTGTATACTGTTGTGTTCACTGCTTCTCTCCAAAAAGTCTTAGCCAAATCATTTTCAAATAACATAGCTCTTGTTGCTTCAGTTATTGACCTGTTCCTTCTTTCTGCAATACCATTTTGTTCTGGTGTTCTAGGGGCTAAAAGTTGTCTCTTAAAACCATTCATTTCACAAAAGGTGTTAAAATCTCTAGATGTAAATTCACCACCTCTATCAGATCTTAGACACTTAATCTTCATTCCAGATTCATTCTCAATTTTTCTTTTCATGATCTTAAATTTATCAAATGCTTCAGATTTTTCTTTCAAAATTGCAATCCACATCATTCTTGTAAATTCATCAACAAAAATCATAAAATACCTTTCTCCATAGAATCCTCTAGTCCTAGTAGGACCACTCAAGTCTGTATGAACAATCTCCAGCTTCTCTATCGATGTGAACTTCTTGTTGGGAAATGAACTCCTTTTCTACTTTTCCATCATACATTCTTTGCAAATCATGTTAGTAGGTTTCATAATTCTAGGTAAATCTCTTACCGCAAGTGTAGTGCTCACCTTGACAATATTATCAAAGTTTATATGACAAAACCTTTTATGCCATAACCAACTGTCATCAATCCTAGTTATCAAACATGTCATCTCAGTAGGATTCAACTGAAATACATTACCTCTGGTTCTAGATCCTTTTCCAATCAAATTTCCATCTTTATCTTTTATCACACAAGTTTTCTCAGAAAACCAAACTTGATAACCCTTATCAGCCAATTGTCCAACACTTAGTAGATTATGTCTTAGTCCATCAACAAAGTAGACATCATCAGTGTTAGTCTTTCCATCAAGAGTAATAGATCCTATACCCTTAATCAAACAAGGTGCATTGTTACCAACCCTAGCAATTCCTCCATCATAACTATCTAACTTAACAAACTTTCTTTTATCTCCAGTCATATGATGTGAACAACCACTGTTTATAATCCAATCAGATTTCTTCTCAACTTGTGAAACTAATACTTTTTCTTCCCTTTTATCAGATTTGGAACTTTCTTCTTTAATTGCTACAAATCCTATTTCCTCAAAGTTATCATTATCACTGTCACTTAAATTTTTTTCAATTCCTTCTTCAAGATCTTCATCATTTGCATAATAACATTCTTTAGATCTCCTAGGTTTAAAGTTGCTTCTATACTTCTTAATTCTTTTAGGACATTTAGATGCAAAATGACCATATTCTTAACAAGTCCAACATTTAAAGATTTTCTTACTATCTGGTTCTCTTTTTATAAGTAATGCAATACCTTCTTCAATCTTCTTATCTTCCTCAGATCTGCTACTGCTGGCATAATCTCCATTCACACTAGTACTTCTTGTAGGTCTAATGTTAAGAGCACTAAATGTTGTTTCCATTCCAGGTAGCTCTCCTGATAATCTCAAGTTCATCTCTGTTGTTTCTAATCTTCCAAGAAGAGTCTCTCTTGAAAAGTTCAATGTACAAGGTATCACTTGTTCAATCATCTGCGTTGTCTGCTTGAATACTGGTGTCAAAGTTCCCAAAATTTTCCATATCACTTCATTCTCTATCTTATCACCTCCACAAGACTTTATTCCTGTTACAATCTTAGACATCCTACCAATATAGCTTCTATTAGATTCATCTTCCATCATTCTGATATCTTCAAATGCACAAATCCAATTATGTAATCTAGCCTTCTTTGCATCTTCATCACCTTCAAAAGTAGAATGTAAAGCTTTCCAAATTGCATGAGATGTTTTCAAACATCTTACTTGACTATATTCATTCTCCGGTAGTGCTGACAAAAGTGCTTCTCTTGCAAGTATGTTACACATGAATAGATCTAGTTCATCTTTAGTTCCTGCCTCTAGATTGTCTTCCTCAATGATAGTCTTCTCATTCTTTGTAATCAACCAATAACTTGGTCCTAAACACAATAGATGTGTCTTCATCTTTTCTTTCTAGCTATCAAAATTTACTCCATCAAACTTAGGGCTTTCTTTTCTGAAATTCGCCATGGATCTCCTTAAGTTGCTAAACTTTTCTTTCAAGGACCTTGCTCTGATACCAATTGTTAGAAAGTAAAGATCCCCAAGATAACTGAGAGGGGGGGGGGGGGGGGGTGAATCAATTATTAGATAATTTATCCATTCAACAGCTTTAAACAATGTAATCAATGTATTGATCAACCATAGAAAGATAATCATACACAATTCCACAATAACACAAGATATGTTGACTAGGGAACCTCTTGAAAAGAGTAAACCCCAGTGGAAATGATGCACTAATATGAAAGTTCCTTGTTAGAGGATGGACCCTATTAGGAGTCTTATGAAATACATTCAATACATATAAATCCTTGTTAGGAGATTTTGAATCCCTATTAAAAGATTCTAACCCAGTTAAGAGTTTATGGAAGACAGAAGGACCCACTGCCCAAACAGCTTCAAGGCAAGATCTCTGAACCCACTGTCCAAAAGATCTTAGAATTATTCAATAGAATAATATGAAATATATTACCTCCTTCACACTATGCCAAAACCGCACTCTCTGCTACACAAGATCACAATACTAGATCTCTGTACTCAAAAGTCTTCCTTCATCACTGAATTAGCTCTTTTCTTCACTTCATGCATATATTCGCATTACAATCTTCATAGTACACATTAAAACAAGGAAAAAATTCCTTCTTATATACCAAACTCAAATAATTACAAATGAGTCGTTCCTCAATTACAAAATAATAAATTCTACACGCTACACATAGAATTCACATAAAACTGTCGGCTTCCAGATACTGTAACTTTCTCCAAACATATCCTCAAAGTTTGTGCTATGAACCACATCATCATTAATGAGTCTCCAAAATCCCTTTAACTGCACAAAATCATATTCCATCCCAGCTAAGAGATATCCTCCGATTTCTGAACATCGCTTCACAGAAACATTGTCTAAACACTACTTTCACCAAAATGCTCATAACTCTCACAAATGAATGAATTTCTTTTTGCGCTATTAACCATAGGTTAATAACACACCAAAGGACATACCATCAATTGTGCAAAAGCCAATCTACAATACAACATGTGCGCAAAACAAAACTATACCTGCTTTTCTGCTAATATCCAAAATATCACTGTGTTGACATCAATGACAATCCAAGTCATGAATGCAACAACAACTGCTACAGAATGACTGCCAAAATACTTTGCATTCATTCCTAACAATATCTCTATGGAGAAATGTTGTTTTGACATCCAATTATTCAAGTTCAAGATCCCATGCTGCCACTAAACCCAAGACAGTTGGGATTGTGATCATTTTTACCACCAAAGAGAAAATCTCATCAAAATCGATACCTTGATGTTGTGCATAACCTTTGACAACTAGTCTCACACAAAATCAATGTTTCTTAATGCTTGTTTATTACTGCGGAAGAGGAACCAAATCCCATGTTTGGTTTTTTATTAGAGACTCCATCTCTTCTCTCATTGTAGCCTACCAGTGTTTACAATTTGCATCCTTGATTGCTGCTTTAAAATTTGTTGGTTCTAGATGATCAGAGATAAAAATCAAAGGCTCTACCTCTTCTACAAATAATAATTCATAATCAGAGAATTTGGAGGAGAATTTTCTTTGTTTTGTAGACCTTATCAACCTTTGACTATGTCCTGAATCATTTCCTTATTTTGATTTTTTGATCAATATTATCGTTGAAACCAATTGTGTTTTTATTTTCAATTATACCAGACTGTCCATATTTCATCAAGAAATCATTTGTAGGAACTGGAATTTGTTGTGGGATATCCAGGTCATGGGTGGAATGTGCAAGACCAAGTGGAGGAACAATGTGTGGATCATTGACATTCACCCCCAATTTGGCAGTCGTCTCAAACTATGTATTTTACATAATGTTTGGACTAGATTCTCCAACGCAACTTCACATTCATGATGATTGCCAAACATAGCCTTGAACGTGTCATGTAAATTGAATTTACTGGCACCTTGAGCTTGACTGTAACCACCAGTGTGGATATTGTTTTCATTGGTCCTATGGTTTCCAATGTTATCCTACGTGAATTGGACAAAGGGAGGAGTGCACGATGTTTTGTTTATTGTGTGCTTGAAAGAATGCGATGTCATAGACTTGCCACTATACCCATCGCTCATGTTGGTGGAGACTTGCATAGGAGTAAGTGACTAGACTGAATCATTGGGAGAGAGGGGAATCCCCTCTATGGCATCAGTCCACCTATTTAGTTCACAGCCAAGTTCTTCTCTTGACCACCTGTGACTTGTTCAATGACTCATTCGCTCCTCTCTTCTCTACGAATAGTCTACTAGAGATAAATATGATGAGTTGGCCTGCTCATTATCCTCCTCAACCTATGTTTCTCTAGATGATGAGGTGGGGATAGAAAATAAAATAGAGGTGGGTGAGTATAGATTCCCTGAGGATATTGACTGCTCAGTTCCATTAAATGATCCATGTGAAATTTTATGTCTCGACACTACTGAGGGCTCTTCTTCTTTGGATTGTTGATTCAAGTTGCAAATCCAGAAATGTTTTCTTATTGAAAACAATATCCCTGCTCCTTATGATCTTCTTTCTCACTAGATCCCAAATTTGAAAACCAAATTGATCTTCTCCATAACCCACAAATATACCTCTTTGAGATTTAATATTAAGCTTTGTCCTCTTTTCTTTTGGGACATGAACATATGCTTCACATCCAAATACACGGATGTGAGAATAAGAGATTCTTTTACCCAACCATTCTTCTTCCAGAATGCCAAAATCCAACCAAGATGAAGGGCTTTGGTTGATCAAGTAGATAGTTGTATTGCAGGATTCCACCCAAAATTCTTTGCCCAAACCTGCATTTGAAATCATGCTTCTAGCCTTTTCCAAAATTGTTCTATTCAACCTCTCAGATACTCCATTTTCTTGAGGTGTAAATGGAACAATTTTTATCTGACAAATACCATTATCAACACAAAAGGAATCAATTCTAATGAATAGAATTCACCACCATTATCAATTTGTAAACATTTTATTTTATGCCTAATCTAATTTTCAAGGGAGGCTTTGAAAATTTTAAACTTATTAAATACATCAGACTTCTTATGAAGCATAAATATCCATACTTACCTTGTACAATCATCAAGAAAGGTAATGAAATAATTAGCTCAACCAATAGAGCTTACCTCAGTCGGACCAAAAACATTAGAGTAGACAAGTGCTAATGGTGTATCCTTCTTCTCATGTCCCATTTTCAAAAAACTCACTTGCTTTTGATTGCCATAAAGACAATGGTTGTAGAATGGTAAATCAAGGGATTTGAGACCCGATAGTTATTCTTGCTTGTGCATAATGTCAGGACCCTTCTTGCTCATATGCTTGGGCCTTTGATGCCAAAGCTCCAATTTTCTTTCCTCAATTGTCATGGCAGCTCCCACTTCATCAATAGTTTCTACTATGTAGATACTACCAATTTTATCCCCTTTTGCAATAACCATGGAACCTTTGGTGACTTTCCATGTATCCATTAGAGAGGTAAGAAAGCCTTGAGAGTAGATCTGACTTGCCAAAATTAAATTTCTTTTCAATTAAGTAACATAAAAAATATCTCTAAGCATCCATTTAACACCTCCTTTTAAATACAACAAAATATCCCCTTTCCCAATAATCTCACAAGCTTTATTATCTCCTAAATATAATTTTCCAAAGTTACCTTCTTGGAAATTTGAGAAGAAATCTATGCATGTGAGGAGACATGAAATGATGCACCAGAATACAATACCCATGAAGTTGAAGCAATTTCACTTGTTGATAACTTCAAAGTACCATCCGCACTATCATAAACCATGTTTTACTCATTGTCTCGTACTCTCTCTTAAGCCTTTTTGTAATTTCTATAATCTTTCTTTAGATGACCAACTTTACCACAAAACCAACAATCATTATTACGCCCTCTTGACTTTGATCTTTGTGTAGATTTTGATCTCCTGTGGTGATTATTCCCGCCCCTATTTTGACTCCCTCTATTATCAATACTTACTGTTGCCCAAATTTTCCCTGTCGTTCATTTTTAGCCACGGTCCTATTTTTGACCACTTCTACAGTTCACACTTCTCCGGCGTCACTGTTTTCTATCCGCACAACTCCGATTAGGTGGGCTCGGTGGATGGTTTTCTAAAAACTACTAGTGGTCTGTCGCATGATCGCATAGCCCCTTTTTAGGCTATGCAAACATGCGACAAACCATTAGCCGCGTTGTTAAAGGTTGTAGTTTGGTGCTGGTCAGTGGTAGCATTTCCTGGTTGGTCACATGATCGCATGGGCTCTTTCGAGCCCATGCGACCATGTGACAAACCTTCAGCAATCAACGAGCTTGCAGCTTGCTGGTGGTTCCTGGGATAGTGATGCATCCATTTCTTAGCGGTTGGTAGAGGTTTTTGTGGGCCCTTGTAGATGCAAGATCTATTATGGTTGCACGTTCGCATGGGATCTTTCGATCCCATGCGATCATGTGACCGCTGTTAGATCCTCCTGATGCTTCCGAGCGGTGTGGTTATGGGTCCAGCCATGTGGTCAGCTCCTGTTGGGCCATGTGGCAAGGGTTGGACTTAGGTGTGATGTCTTGCGGGTCCCGAGTGCTTGCAGCAGGGCAAGTTTTCAAAAGGGTTGTCGCATGATCACATGAAGACTTTCAGGCTCATGTGATCATGCGACCATTGCTATTTCAATGGATGGCGGTGGCATCGGTGGGCTCAGTGGTTGTTTTGATGAACGCTAGCAGTCTATTGCATGATCACACAACCCTTTTTCAGGCTATGTGAACATGCGACAAACCATTAGCCACGTCGATAGGAGGTTTTATAGTGCGGTGTTTGTACGTCGATGAAACATTAAAGAGCTGGCGCCATCTGTATTTTAAATTCAAATTCTTGCGAAGATCAAATTTTGAACATTCATGACTCAATGGGCTTGTAGGGAGGTAGATGGATCAGGATGAATGTTTGTCTACAGGCAGGATCAGTGCAAGAATGGACACGCAAAGGGAGAAATATCTGATTGGCCATGATATTTACAGAGCACATTTATGATCAGAGGTGACTAGTTTTAGGGTTGATTATTCTATTGTAGATTTATGTAACCCTAAGGAGATATTTTGATTCCTGCCTATGTGCAGGGGATGTATATATTCTTTTTTTTGGAGCTTTCAGAGCTTAGAATTCACATTTTTGTAAAAAGAGAGTCTTTTCTTGGAGAACTATCTGTAGCATTTTTGCTCCCTGGTTTTTCACATCTTGTAAGTTCTCATTGATAATAAAAATGCTACAAAGTATTCTATGACATGTTTATGTCCCTGTGCTTTCTTTTATTGGATTGAAGTTTATGAATGCTTTTTAGTGATACTTAGTTTTCCTGATCCCCTTTACTTTCAGCTTATTTGGGCACTACTATGTTTGATTTGATCTAAGTGAGGTTGTGGGTATCCTTTAGCCCCTGTCATTCTGTCTCGTTCCTATGTCCTTTTGCTGAAGTGAATGTCTGCTTACAGGTCATAATTTGTGTCTAATTTTTAGGCCCTCTAATGAAATACTCATGCAAGCCTATTCAGTGAGCTGTGATCTCCTAGACCTAAGTCTGTCACTGGTTTCATTCCTCTATACTGAGATCCAAACCCTAGTTTCGGTGCATCACCTAGTAGGATAGATTTTCTTCCTGTCTTTTCCATTTTATGCATTCCTTCTATCCCTTTCCCTCAAAAGAATTTACATTTCCTATCTAAGAGAAAATCTGGGTGACTATCCAAGAGGAACCAGCCTAGAATCTAGAGGTCTCATCTCGGTTAGCAAAAGGTCCCACAACCTTGAGAGATTCCCATGTTATACTGGATTATCAAGACCAAGAGAGCTTGAGATCAAAGGCACAAATTTAGTGTATAACAATTTCTGGCACGCTCGGTGGGATAGTAAAGAAGTTCATTTGTTGAAAATTGTGTCATCTCTGATATGCAGATTGCATAATACAGACCTTTAGAGGTTGTTCTATCAAGTATATATGGTGAATCCACTGGTTTCAAAGATTCAGGCCAACCTTGTTTGAGGTTTATGAGAAGGATCGAGACTAGAAGCTCAAAGCCTACTGAATTTTTAGAGTTGCCCTTGAAAAGAAGCTACAAAGGTAGGTCAACTCATAGAAGATCTCCTACAAGAAGGGTCCAATCTACACCTCCTGATACTTTAGAGAGGAGACCTCTCCTCTTTCATTTCAGAAGAAGAGGCAGATCTCTAACCAAAGATCTAGAAGAAGAAGATCCAAATCTAGCAAATACAGCTCATATAGTTGTTAATCTTCAGGTTACACCTCCCACAATGGCTAGAAATTTTGCCTTTGCACCTTTCAATCAAGGGAGCCCATTAAATTTTGTAGTGCATCATGATGTGCCCTTGGTGGCATTAAAGAGTATACTTGATTTCACAAGGGAGGGACAGACAACAGCCTTTGAACACATAAGAGATGTGACCACCATCTGCAGCATACACAACATTAATCAAGAGGATGTGGCCACCAAATTATTAGCAGCATCTCTAAAAGGTAAGGCTCTAGAGTGGTTTAGAACTTTAACTGTTGGTTCTATTACTTCATGGGATGAATTAGGGGATGCATTAAGCAAGCATTTTGAGGATAAATCAGATAATTTGTCTCTAGTTGAGCAATTAACAAATATAAAGATAGACCCTCAAGAGCAAATGACAGATTATAATAGTAGATTCCTTAAAACATGGAATAGAATCCCAGTCTCTGTAAGGCCATCGGCTGACCATGCCTTCCTGTACTACTTGCAAAGTCTAAATAAACAAATCTCTGTCATGATCTAGTCTATGGGTGGTACCACTTTACCCCAAGCCTTTGACACTACTGTCAAGGCTGAAAATTATTTGATCCAGGTAGGCATGATATAGAGAAGACCTCCCATGCCTATCTTCTCTAGTCTTCAACCCATTGCACCTGCACAAGTACCCCCATTTACCCCTATTCCCACAACTTTAGCACCTCAAGCTAGTACCAGTGGTCAGGAACATGCTGTAACAAATTTCTCCCAAGAGTTGCAAGAGGTGAAGAGTAGTCAGCAAACTAGTATACAAGAAATGACAAATTTTCTGCAAACTCTAACCAAAGAGGTCACAAACTTGAAGAAACAAAACCAAGGCATCAGGCCACCCTTCCAATCACAAGGCCAAGGTCCTAATCAACAATACCAAAATCAAGGACAGCCTTATCAACAAAATAGGCCACCATACCAAGGAGGCTATCAAGGGCAAAGACAAAATTTTAGTCAAAGACCATTCCAACCATATAACCCTACACCTCTTAATTCTGTAAATCTAGTCAGGGATATGGTTCCTAATCAAAACAATATGGCCATGGATAATGAATGGTGTTTCCCTTGCAATCAGCCCCACAATCAAGCTACGTGTTCTAATGGATGGATGAACCAAGCACTAATGGTTCAAAATGCTTCACAAGCTCAAACAGAAGCCCCTTCTAGTGGGACAACTCCTCAATAAGAAACATAAGAGAACGAGACTGCTCTTTTCAATTGGGAGCAACTAGATTTCAATGGAGTCAATGATGAAGCTACTTTTGTTGCCTACAAAAGAGCAAAGAGAAGAGCCCAAGACATGGAGAGAGTAGATTCTGGTACTAAGGCCACTACATCTATAGAGCCACTACAATAAGTTTCCCCTATCACATCCAAGGAGGTCCCTATCGGCACAAGCAAAGAGGGCCAAGTTCCAAAAGAGGCAGAACCCATCATAGCAAAAGCACAACAAAGAGTACACACTATGGCACCTTATAATATTGTAGACAACATGAAGAAGGTGAATGTCACCATTTCTATGTGGGACTCTTTGTCTATTCCAGGACAACCTAAAATTTTGGAGAAGGCCATGAGGGAGGCAGCAAATCCTCAACCTGCAAAAGAAACTGCAAAACCAGTGTTGGTCAATATTGATCAAGAAAAGGAGACTCCAACTAGCAACTCCAAGGCCAATACCATGCAAGGTAGGAATTTGAAGCCACCTCCCTTTTACGTATCTTTAATTATTGGGAAATCTTTAGTGCATAATTGTATGGTAGATAGTGGAGCTACTAGCACTGTAATGCCTAAGAAAGTGGCTGATCAATTAGGACTTAAATATGAACCCTTCCAAAAGAAAGTTGCACAACTTGATGTATCCTCAGTTAGTACTATAGGTGTGGCCAAGGATACCAGTCTAATTCTCCATGCTAGTCCTAATTTTTCCATTCTCCTTGACATATATATCATAGATCTTCCTACATTGTTTGCCATATGTCTCCCAAGAGAGTTCATAGCCAAGATAGGAGGTTATCTTTCTTCCGACTGGTCTCACATGCTCTTACATATAAGGTATGGTACCAAAGTCACTATTAAATTAGAAGCCTTAGCAATACATCATATTGAGCCATATGTGTCCAATTCCATCAATACTAATTGTCCTATATTTGATGACAATGATTTCCCAACCACTAGTGAAGCAAGCACCAAAATTGAGAATATCCCTGATATCCTCCTAGATGAAAGAACCTCAGAGATCCAAGAGAGTCTTGTTTGGGATTTTGGTTTTGGGAGTTATCTGACTCAAGAAAGTAGAGCCATAGAACCAAGCCTTCTCAAATAATACACTGATTCGGATGATCGGGATAGTCAAGTCTAGGAGCTATTTTTTGATGGAGCTAGAAGTAGACATGGTTCTGGTGGAGGTGCTATGCTGGTATCCCCAAAAGGAGAAAGGGATTATACTACCTTTAGATTCAATTTTTCCTGCACCAACAACACTGCAGAGTATGAAAGTCTAGTTAATGGACTAGAATGGGCTAGAAAAAGAGGGCCTAAAGCATTAAAAGTATATGGTGACAGTGAACTTGTTGTCATCCAAGTAAGAGGGATGAGTGCAACCAAAAATGATGTCATGAAAGCATACAAACATAGAGTTTGGGATGCAATTGAAGATTTCCATGCTTTCAATATCATTGCTATCCCTAGAAAATTAAATCAAAATGTTGATAGGTTAACTGCTACTGGATCTTAGTTTGACATCCCCAATAGCATTTCAAAAGAAATAGATCAGCAACACATCAAGATTATTTTCAGACCTTCAATTCCAGATAATAATATTAGTTGGCAAGTGTTTGACAATGATGAATAAATTTTGCAGTTCTTGTTTGAAGAAGATGTCTTTACAAGGCACAATCAAAAGAGATTATCACAGAGCTATGGTGATCAAGTGATACAACTTAGATCTAATAAGATGCCTAAAGGTCTTGTCACATTAGAGACTATCTTCAACAAGGATGATGAAGTCAAGAAAAATAAAGCTGGCCTGGTAGTCCAACAGGAACATTGTGCTGAATTAGAGTTGGAACCAGGTAAGAGCCTACAATTTGGAAAAGTAAACACTAATTCAGAAAAGCAAGCTTACACTAAATTATTCAAAGAATTCAATGATTTTTTTGCATGGGGGTATGAAGACCTCAAGGGTTTTGATCCTACCCTTGCTCAACACACTATTGAATTGGAGCCTAATGCTAAGCCAGTAAGGCAAAAGCAAAGGCTTGTTAATCCCAAGCTTGAACCACTTATGCATAAGGAAGTACTCAAACTAATAAAAAGTGGCATCATCTACCCCATCAAACATACTAGTTGGGTTTCCAACCTTGTTCCTATGAGAAAGAAGAATGGGGAGCTAAGGTTATGTGTTGATTTTAGGGATTTGAACAAAGCCTCATTAAAAGACTGCCATCCACTACCCTTTATGGAACAAATTCTGCAATGTGTCTCTGGATCTGAGAGATTCTCATTGTTGGATGGCTATTCAGGATATAATCAAATCTTAGTGAAAGAAGAGGATCAATATAAGACTGCATTTACAATCAAGTGGGGAACCATGGCATATCAAAAGATGCCCTTTGGTTTGTCAAATGAAGGTGCTACATTTCAAAAGGCAATGGATATGGCCTTTAAGGGCCTCATGTACAAGTTTGTGCTGGTCTACCTAGATGACATAACTGTCTACTCAAAGCATGCAGTAGACCACAACAGGCATTTGAGGTGGATTTTTTAAAGATGCAGAGAATTTGAGATATCCCTTAATCCCAAGAAATGTGTGTTTGCAGTTCATGAAGGAAAACTATTGGGATATGTAGTATCCAAAGAAGGAATTACAATGGATCTTGAGAGAATTGCAGCCATCTTAGAACTACCATTACCACATCACAAGAAAAGTCTCCAATCTTTCATAGGGAAGATTAACTTTGTTAGGAGATTCTTGCCTAACATTGCAGAGTTACTCAAGCCTTTGACAGCCATGTTGAGGAAAGGTTCAGCCTTCAATTGGACCAAAGAAGGAAAGGTTAACTTCCAAGCTATTAAAGAAGCCTTAACAAAAGCTCCTACTCTCCTAAACCCAAATTTTAGTAAGGATTTTATCCTTTATGCTTATGGGGGTCATGATGCCATATCTACAATGTTGACTCAAGAAAATGCTGAAGGATTGGAGTAGCCTATTGCTTTCTTTAGCAAAGGTTTAGAAGAATATGAACAAAGATACTCTTTTGTAGAAAAACATGTTCTTGTTGTGGTAAAAAGCCTCAAAAAATTCAGACATTTGTTGACCCATAGCAAGGTGCATTTGATGGTTACTCATCCAAGTGTCAAAGAATTTTTGCTTTCTAAGGACCTAACTGAAAAAGGAGCTGGTTGGATCACTAAGGCGATGGAATATGACATAGATATTTAGACTACCAAGCTGGTTAGAGGAAGAGGTCTTTGTGAGCATCTGGCAAAAGATGGAAGTTCAAAGAAATTTGAATACATAGATGCATCTCTGGTGGTGCATTCTACTGGAGAGCAAGCCAAGGTAGCTAGCTGGTTGCCTAATATGATCAATTATTTGAAGATAGGACAATGTCCTGCAGGCCTAGATTCAGCAAAAAGGAGGTATTATAGGCTACAATCTATTCCTTTTGTGCTGATAGATGAAATTCTTTTCAGAAAGGATCACAATGGTGTCCTTCTAAGATGCATAGATTCAAAAAGGGTTACAGATGTCTTACTTGAGTTTCATGATGGAGCTTCTGGTGGCCATTTCTCTCTTAGGACTATAGCTTTTAAGATCATGAGGGCTGGATACTATTGGCCATCTATCTTCAAAGATAGTCATGATTATGTTAGAAGATGCATCAAATGTGCTATTTTTGTAGGGAAAGAAAGATTTGCAGCTCTGCCCCTACAGCCAGTAAAAATAGAGCAGCCCTTCATGAAGTGGGGTATAGATTTCATTGGCATGATTAACCCTCCATCTAGTGCAGGACACAAGTGGATAATCACTGCAACTGATTATTTCACTAGGTGGACAGAGGCAGTTGCTTTAAAAGAAGCTAATGAGAGTGTTGTTTTAAGTTTTTACGATGACACCATTCATAGATTTGGCATTCCAGATTCTATAGTTTTAGACAATGCATTAGCATTTATAGGCCTCAAAGTCTCAGAGTGGGCAGTCAAGAGGGGCATTTATCTGAATACAAGTTCCAATTACTATCCTCAGGGGAATGGTTTGGCAGAATTAACAAATAATAATCTGATTAGAATAATCAAAAAGACCCTGCAAAACAGTCAGAGGGACTAGCATACTAAATTGAGATATGCCTTGTGGTTAGATAGAATTACTCCAAAGAAAATCATTGGTAATTCCCCATACATGTTGGTGTATGGTAGAGAGTCTAAGTTATCTATTTCAACTAAATTACCAGCTTTGGACTTGGCCACTCAATATGCCTTGTTTGAAGTGAGTGATCCTATGAAAATCAGATATGCCCAGTTGATGGAGCTAGAAGAGATCAAAGATAAATCAATGCAGGATATGGCATTCCATCAGAGTCAAACAAAGAGAAGCTTTGATAAAAGAGCTAGGGTCAGAAACTTCAAGGTTGGAGATGTAGTTCTCAAATGGGATGAGTTCAGGTCAAAACCTGGCAAGCACACAAAGTTTGATTCCTTTTGGGGTGGACCATTTGTTATAACAGAGTGCAGAGGATCTAACACTTTTCAGCTTTCAACCCTTGAAGGAGATGCCCTGCCAATCTTAGTGAATGGTTTCCACTTGAAGCCTTGCTTTGAGGTTAATCCCTCTCTGTAGGTCATTGTAAATTCTGTAAATATGTTTCTTTCTTTCTTTCCCTACTTTCGTGGTTAGTTCCTATTTCCCAAGAAGTGCTCGTGCACAAGTTTATCTTCCCGGTTTAGTTTTTGTCCCTCTCCCTGTCAGAAAGTTTTTGTGCTCAAGAAATGACCCCATGCCCAATGGATATTTCAAGGCAACTGGTCTAAGTGTCTAGCAGGCTGACATCCCGTAGAGGTCACCAAATTGTTGCCCAAATTTTCCCTGTCATTCATTTTTGGCCACAATCCTATTTTCAACCAGTTTAGCACTTCACACTTCTCCGGCGTCACTATTTTCTATCCGCACAACTCCGATTAGGTGGGCCCAGTGGATAGTTTTTTGAAAACTGCTAGCGGTCTATTGCACAATTGCATAGCCCCTTTTTATGCTATGTGAACATGTGACAAACTGTTAGCAGCATTTTTAAAGGTTGCATTTTGGTGGCGGTCAGTGGTAGCATTTCCCAGTTGGTCACATGATCGCATGGGCTCTTCCGAGCCCATGCGACCATGTGACAAACTGTTAGTGGTCAACGAGCTTGTGGCTTGCTGGTGGTTCCTAGGATAGTGATGTGTCTATTTCTTAGCGGTCGGCAGAGGTTGTTGTGAGCCCTCATAGATGCAAGATCTACGGTGGTCGCACGTTTGCATGGGATCTTTCGATCCCATGCGATCATGTGACCGCCAGTAGATCCTCCTGATGCTTCCGAGTAGTGTGTTCATGGGTCTAGCTATGTGGTTGGCTCTTGTTAGGCCATGTGGCAAGGGTTGGACTCAGGTGTGATGTCTTGTGGGTCTCGAGTGCTTATGTGGTGGTAGGGCAAGTTTTCAAAAGGGTTGTCACATGATCGCATGAAGACTTTCGGGCTCATGCGATCATGCGACCATTGCTATTTCAATAGACGACGGTAGCATCGGTGGGCTCAGTGGTTGTTTTGACGAATGCTAGCGGTCTGTCGCATGATCACATAGCCCCTTTTTAGGCTATGCGAACATGCGACAAACTGTTAGCCACACCAATATAAGGTTGTATAGTGTGGTGTTCTTACGCTGATGAAACATTAAAGAGCTGGCGCCATCTGTATTTTAAATTCAAATTCTTGTGAAGATCAGATTTTGAGCATTCATGACTCAGTGGGCTTGTAGGGAGGTAGATGGATCAGGATGAATGTTTGTCTGCAGGCAGGATCAGTGCAAGAATGGACACGCAAAGGGAGAAATATCTGATCAGCCATGATATTTACAGAGCACATTTATGATCAAAGGTGACTAGTTTTAGGGTTGATTATTCTATTGTAGATTTATGTAACCCTAAGGAGATATTTTGATTCATGCTTGTGTGCAGGGGATGTATATATTCTTTTTTTTGGAGCTTGCAGAGCTCAGAATTCACATTTTTGTAAAAAGAGAAAGTCTTTTCTTGGAGAACTATCTGTAGCCTTTTTGCTCCCTGGTTTTTCACATCTTGTAAGTTCTCATTGATAATACAAATGCTGCAAAATATTCTGTGACATGTTTATGTCCCTGTGCTTTCTTTTTTGGATTATCTCTTATTGGATTGAAGTTTATGAATGCTTTTAGTGATACTTAGTTTTCATGATCCCCTTTACTTTCAGCTTATTTGTGCACTACTGTGTTTGATTTGTTCTGAGTGAGGTTATGGGTATCCTTCAGCCCCTGTCATTCTATCTCATTCTTGTGTCCTTTTGTTGAAGTGAATGTCTGCTTGCAGGTCATAATTTGTGTCTAATTTTTAGGCCCTCTAACGAAATACTCATGCAAGCCTATTCAATGAGCTGTGATCTCCTAGACCTAAGTTTGTCACTAGTTTCAATCCTCTATACTGAGATCCAAACCCTAGTTTTGGTGCATCACCTAGTAGGATAGATTTGCTTCTTGTCTTTTCCATTTTATGCATTCCTTCTATCCCTTTCCCTCAAAAGAATTTACATTTCCTATCTAAGAGCAAATCTGGGTGACTATCCAAGAGGAACCAGCCTAGAATCTGGAGGTCTCATCTCGGTTAGCAAAAGGTCCCACAACCTTGAGATGATTCCCATGTTATACTGGATTATCAAGACCAAGAGAGCTTGAGATCAGAGGCACAAATTCAGTGTATAACACTTACTACCATCAAGGCTTCCCTAGATGGAGTTTCATCGTTCTTCCTTCTCATGTCTTTGTTGAGAAATGTGGCTAAAACTTCATCAAAATCCAAATTTTTAGATCTTGAAGCCATATCACTTATGGTTGTGACAACACCATTGTAGCTATTTAGTAGAGAACAAAAAAGTAGGACAACTTGCCTCTAATCATCTTGTGTCTTGCCAACCAAATTCGCTTGGTTGATTAAGGTATTGAATTCATTGAGGTGATTCTTCATGGTTGTACCTTCCTTCATTTTGAGCTTGTAAAGTTTTTTCATGATTAAAACATTGTTTACAGCTGAAGCCATGACATATGTGCCAGCTAATTTATCCCATACTTCCTTCATTGTTATTGAAGTTGTGAGATTAAACATAACATTATCTGATAGCGAAAGGAAGATTGATGCCCTCGCCTTGTTGTCCAAGGTCTCCCAATCTTCATCTTTCTTTGTTTTCCCTTCTAAAGCAAGTACAAGATCTTGCTTAATCAATAATGATTCTATCTGTACCTTCGATAGGCTAAAATTTTTGCCTGAAAATTTCTCCACTTTTAATTCCTCCATGTCTTTGAAAATTTAACCTCAATTTTCAATCAGCTAGACAAACCCACTCTGATACCAATTTTAAGTTTTAAAGTTGTAGAATAAATTGAAAGACAAAACAAAATGCAAAATAACACACATACAATCAAAAACACTAGAATTATAATTGTTCATTAATTTGACTACATCCACTCTCATAGGGGAAACCGTTTATTATAAACACCAATTTTTTCATTACATCCTATGCTGAACAACATAGATTAAATAGAAGCAAAAGAAAGAAGCCAAATAGCCAACAGGCATGTTCATTGGTCTTCATTATCAAACACAATCTCCACCATCAAAATCCAAAATATTTGATATAATCAAATAACTCTTTCACATTCCAAAATCAATTTTGAAAGAAGGGGATGACAAAATTCAATCGATCGAAATAGTTAAAATTTGATGTTGAGATTTAATTGTTAGCTATACAAGTATGTTGGCATTCATACTTTTAATAGTTGATGAATGATATACCCATATCTTGACAAATCTTCTTTTATTCTCCACGCTTGGTATTCACAGCTATCGGGAAAGGGAACAAATCTTCAATTCAAATCGAATGCATAGAATTTGGAATCAAAATGGAAGAAATGACAGTCAATATTTGAAGGTCTGGCATTCGTATTCCCATTGGATGGGGAGAACAAGTTCATGTGAAAAGAAATGGATGTCATCCCCACCCAGATATCCCAATATAATGTTTGATTGTTTTTGATCCATTACAGTGTTTGAGGAGAAATACAAGAGAGGAAAGAAGAAGATTTATATTGGCCTGTCTAGTATTTGCCTGAAGCAGTAATTACCTGGCACCATCATATATGCTTTTTGGTCACAGAAATAGAGACATCACATCTGATCTTCTGCTACCATCATCCAAATTGATTGTTTGATTACATCTATTTATTTAGCCGAGACTAACTAAGAGGTAATATTTCCTTTTCAATTATAAAGAGGACAAAAGGATTGTTTCTAGTCCAAAAACACTAAGTACAATTATAAACAAGGCATTAAAATGTATCAATGAACATGCAAAGTATTTTTTTTTGACACTAGGACTTTGAAAGGTATAGGATTGGAACATCCTCCATTCTTCTTCTTTTTTTCCAACCATCGCTATCGAAGAGGATCCTTGAATCTCAAAAATCTCTCTTACAAATCTACCTGAATCTTTATTTTCCCAAATTTTTCAAATGCTCGGCCTCCATCCACTATTAATAATTTACATATAAGTTGTCAAAATCTAGGCCTTCTTTGATTTCACTCTCAAAGATATCGTTTCAATGATGATATACGTTCTATACAACTATTAAACATTCCTCTCCCCAAAATGTGCTCTTCCCTCTCTCTCTCTCTCTCACTTTGTTGTGATGGAAATTATTAGCAATCCTTTGTTCCTCACCTCAAATTTGCATTGTTTTGCTCTCTACCTCACTCTTTCTTCAATCTGCTCTTTCAAAAATCTCCAATGTGTATCTCTCTCTCCTCCTACTTTCTACAATCCAGATTATGTTCTCCTTCCCCATCTCTACTGTTCTGTGACTGAAAATAATGAGCATGTGCATTCTTCATTGCTTCCAAGATACTCATGATGTATTTATGAACCATCATGGGGTATATGTGAAAGAAATTGTAGCCAGCCTCATCTTTCACAATCTTAACAAAAAGGGTTTCAAAGTATTTCTTGACAAGAATTCAATTCAAGTTGGGACAACATACCACAAGCAATACAAGAAGTTATCTATTCATCAAATGTGCATTTTGTCATATTTTTTTCTAATTATGCAGATTCAATCTAGTGCTTGAAAGAGCTAGAGCTGATCCTCAAAAAAGGGGCTCCTATAATACTAGTAATTTGGGGGGTTTAGCCTTCAAAGCTTCGAATGAGAGATGGAGATAGTTTATATGCTCAAGCCTTTCAAATGCATAACCACACTGAAAATTTTGAGACCCATGTTCTTGAGGAATGGAAGAAGGCACTTCATGAAGTTTCATACATTAAGGGCTATATTTTTAGAGGGTAATTTTCATTTTATTTTTCTCTCTGGATCATCATCTAGTATATGTATACTTAAGTTAATTTTTATTTTTTTTGGTTGGTAAAGGCCGAAGCCAGATTTCTATTTTATATATAGTATTTAAACAACATATGAAAGTTTTAAGATCTGCAACTATGCAAATGAAATCTTTGAAACTGGTGCATCAACTATAGAGCAACAGAGCTTAGCACCTTTGCAAAACCTATACAAAAACTTGGCAATACCAGTTTAAGCCAGTATCAAAAGCTAAAAAAAACTGCCATATATAACTATGATAATGGAAAAAGAAACAAGAACCTGAAAGCACACTAACACCATGGCTAATTTGATGGTGAAGTGGAGTCCTGTTCTAAGCTTTTTGATGCATTTTACTCCTCTTCCTGAGAAGATGATGAGTTTTCTTGGTCCATGTTCTCCGCTGCATCTTCTTCTTCCTCTTCATTGTTGTCTTCATCTTCATTGCCAACCCCAACATCCACCTCATCCTCACCAGCATCGGAATCATCTTCAGTGTCAGCTTCTGAAGCTTCACCAAAATCCTCCTCCTCATCTTCCTCTGTATCTGAGAAGTTTGGGCTGCCCAGACCACCCATCCTTTCCTCATATCTGTATTTGTAGACCCAATCGACCTCATCATCTAGATCATCACCATAAGGGGAATCCATCCCTTCTTCGATCCCTAAGAATTTAGAGAGGAACTTTAGGGCTTTTTTCATTCCTGACAGTCTCATTTCCTGGTGTTCCCACTCCCAACCGCATAGTATAAAGAATTGTCTCAGTGGGCCTCCATAAAAACTGTGATGAGGGGCATTACTGAATCCAGGGAAGGAGGAACTAGCCATCATGATGATGGGGAGATCCCATGAAAATGAGGTGAATAGATTATAATCTATCCCAACTATGTTTTTATAAAGACCACCAAGAAAATTGCCATCAAAATAGATGGAGACAAATTTCTTCCGCATGGTTCTTATGGGCACCAACAACTAGTAAACTAGCCAAAAAACTAGAGAAAATATCTAAATTAACTCTATACCTGTGATTTGTAAGCAGAAAATTTGTCCCCAATATCTCCTTCACTGCATGTAACAAAACCCTGTGGTGATAAATGCAGACTTCTTTGAGTCTATCATTGTTAATCGGTGAGTCAAAGGCTATTTGATCTATTTTGGCAGTTAACTTAATGGGAGTATCCATTGTAGAGAGTGTTAAGAGCTTAAGAGAAACAGAGAGAAAATGTCATATAGAAAGCCAATGCCAATGGCCAAAAGGAAAAAAGATAGCCAAAAGACCAGCTCTTGGAGATAAAGATGACATTGCTAGGTGTAATTACATGCAGAGTTTACATGTGCAAGTGATCCCAGATCTCTTAATGTACCACCGCCAATGCCAAAAATGCATTCTCTCTATCCTCTTTGAAAAGACCACTAGGACTCCAGATTGGTGGATAAAAATAGCTAGGAGGGAACTCACTATTTTAGTAAGACACTATTGCAAGTGGAAGTTTAGAGGCCCACCCAAAATAGAAATTGTGTGTAGAAAGATATTTTGGGCTACCACACACTGAAGTGATTGACGGATCCTGTAACATCTTGTTAGAGGAGCAATCCATTGAAGATTGAAGAGGACGCCACCTCATATCCATTTGAATGCATAGCTTGCACTGACAAAGTCTACCTAGGAGAATTACTTCATATCAAAAGAGATGTCAATCGAGATGAAGAAATCGAATAGAATGATTTGACGATATGCAATTTGAAAAGGCTTGTCCTAAAACCTAGGGATTACTGCCCGTTAAGAGACAAGACACCATTGCAAGGAAAGTTTGGTGATTTGAGTTAAGAGAGGAGAGCACAAGCATCAGATGATATTGATTTGATGTAGGTACCCCC
This sequence comes from Chamaecyparis obtusa, assembly GCA_027943335.1. Classification (NCBI taxonomy): domain Eukaryota; kingdom Viridiplantae; phylum Streptophyta; class Pinopsida; order Cupressales; family Cupressaceae; genus Chamaecyparis; species Chamaecyparis obtusa. The sequence goes on from BSBK01013071.1 coordinate 25,072, forward strand.
AGCTGCTAAATTTTCAAGTTCATCTATTTTTGAATTTCCCTTGCAGTAAATGTGGTTAGCCGTTGTAGATTCAAAATTACTGATTAGGTTCAGAATGATTTCCAAGGAGGCTTGTAGCTTCCAATTGGCAATGGCCCCTGATCTGATTGTGTTTATTACAATCATTGAGTCTCCCTCAATTTCCACTTTGTTCAATCCTAATTCCTTGGCTAGCTATAAACCATGGAGTGAAGCTTTTAGTTTTGCCACATTATTAGTGTCTGGTTCGAGAGGAATGGCCAGTTTTGCTAGAGTGCTCCCATTCAAAGAATGAATAATACAACCTAATCCTGATGGCCTAGGATTACCTTTCGAAGCACCATCAAAATTGAGCTTGAACCATCCTGAGGAAGGAGGCTTCCATATGCAAGACATTCTTTTAAAGTGACTAGCTTTACATTCCCTGCCAATGGTGATCGATGTTTTAAGACCATGCCAAATTTTGATCATCTGATCATCCCAACTAGTGTAGAACTTGTGTAAGACTGATTGGGATTGGATTTGAGAATTCATGAGCTCCACTATTGCTGCTTTGATTTTGTTTAAAATAGACTCGATTTCCATAGATTTATCTTGGAAGAGCCTCCTATTTCTCTCTTTCCAAATTTCCCAAATTACAATAGAGGGTGAGATGATTCATAGATTCCCACATAAAACTTCTCCATAAAGTGTGGGCCAAGAAAGTAAGTAAGATTAGATATCTGGGGAATGGGCAGAGTACCAATTCAATTTTGAGCAAAGCTAGTCCCAACATTTATTAGCAAAGGGGCACATTAACAATAAATGATTGTGGTCCTCTCCATGATTATGACAAAGGGAGCACCTAGATGGACCCAAGTAACCCATCTGTTTAAATCTATCTATTGTTAAGATCCGACCCTGAGAGGCTACCCACATGAAGACTCCTGCTTTCTGGAGACAAACCTTATTCCAACATAAATAAGTCTGAATAATAGTTGATTCCTGAAGGTGGCCTGACATGATTTTATAACCATCCTTTACATTATAGATGCCATTTTTTTCATCCATTCCATACAATTTCATCCTGCCCATGTTTCATGAAGAATGTTCTGCCCTTCAAAATCTCCTTTAAAGAGTTAAGTTCTTGAGGGTCTACTCATAAGCTTGAGAAATCCTTCCAAATCCACGAGCCATCTATTGAGGATGATGTAATCCTTGAGGAGTGGACCCCAATTCAAATGGAAAATTTATTTAATTTGATTGAGACCTGGAATTGAGTAAATGGCTGGATAGCCGCCCCATGAGTCTTCCCAAAATCTGGCTGAATTTCCTTCTCTAATATTCCAGGAAAGGTTAGAATCCACTATATGCCTTGATTTGGAAATAAAACTCCATATTCTAGAGCCTCTAGGAAAATCCTTGATGGGGAATATCTCTAAGAATGATTCATTTCCCAAATATTTGCCCCTAAGAATTCTGACCCACTTGTAATCCTAATTTTTAACCAATTTCCAATAGAGTTTAGCTCCTAGTGCTTGATTCTACCACAACTAATTTTTAATCCCTGTGCTCCTGACATATGTGGGTTTGCATATATTCTCCCAAGAGATAAGCTTGAATTTCCTACTTTGGTCTGTGCCTTGCCAGAAAAAGTCCCTTAACTTTTTCACTATGTCCATGTAACCACAGATAGATAGAGAGATACATGACATAAGATTAATGGGGACTGTAGCCAATGTTACTTTGATCATGACAATTCTACCCACCCAGGAGAGCCATTTGGATTTCCAATTAACCATTTTTTGATCCATTCTTTCATTGATGGGCTTCAAAACCCCTTTTGTTCTAAGGGATTGACCTATAGGAATCTCTAGATAAGAGCAAGGGAGAAAATCCACTTTAAATGACATGATTGATTCAATTTTTTGTTGTGTTTTCTTCTTGGTATGAAAGAAATAGATGACTGATTTGTCCTTGTTTACTACTTGTCCCGACGCTTGGGCATACTTTTGTAGAATTGACTGAAATTGAGTAGCTTCCCTAACTGAACCAGATCCAAAAAGAGTAGTGTCATCTACAAATTGTTGGTGAGTAACCAAATTGACTGTGGAAGTGATTTCAATGCCTTTGATGCAGCCCTAAGATTGAAGCTTAATTATACTGTGGCCCAGAGCTTCTGCCATGATGATGAAGAGAAAGGGGGAGAGGGGGTCTCCTTGTCTGATTCCATTCGAGCCTTCAAAGAAGCCTTGAGGGGTGTCATTTACCAAAATAGAGTATTTTGGAGAAGATATACAATAGAAAATCAAGTTTATCCAAGCTTTAGAGAATGCAAAACATTTGGTTAGAAATCTCCAATTGACTTTATCATATGCTTTTTTAATGTCTAGTTTGATGATCATGCTAGGTTGTTTGTTATGTTGGATGGAATGAATGGCTTCTTGAGCAATAATGATGCCATCAAAAATAGATCTACGTGGCACAAAGTCAGTTTGTTCTTCCCCAATTATTTTGCCTAAGACTGATTTTAGTCTATTTGCTAAAATTTTTGACAAGACCTTATAAATAGTGTTGCATAAAGCAATGGGTCTAAATTCATCCATAGCATTTGCATTTTCTTTTTTTGGAATAAGGGAAATGAAAGTATTATTTATTTTGGATAAAAATCTACCTGAGGATCTGGTCGCTTTCGAAGCCATTGTGAATTTTTTCCCAAATAGACTCCAGGAGTGCAAAAAGAAACTTGGAGGAAAGCCATCCGGGCCATCAGCTATATCTGGAGCCATTTGTGTTAATGTTTGCAAAATTTTCTCTTCAAAGATGGTTTTAATAGCCTTTGGTTATCAGCATCCAAAATAATTGTAGGAATGTTTCTTAATAGATCTTGTTGACTTTTGAGAGAAGAGCTATCTGAGTTATTCAGAAGATTAGAAAAGAAGCTGACTATTTCTTTATGTATTTCTTTTTTCCCATCCAGGAGAGTTCCCTATGAATTGACAATTTGGAGTATCTTATTGGTATTTCTTCGATTCTTAGTGCTAGAGTGAAAGAATCTAGTGTATTTATCTCCTAATGCTAGCCAAGTTTCCCTTGATTTTTGTTTTCAAAAAATTTCCTCTTTGCTCAATATATCTTCTAGTTCTTTTAAAAGGTCCTTCTCAGCCACAAACAAATCTTGATTCATCCCAGTTTGAATGATGGTCTCATTTAAAGCTGAGAGCTTTTGTTCTATATCTTCCTTGGTTGAAAAGATAGTCGTAAACTGAGTCCTATTCCAAATGAGAAGGTTTTGCTTGATATATTTTAATTTTGTCACAAAGCAAAAAAGTTTGGATCCCTTTACTTTTACTTCCGACTACCAATTGACTATTAAATCAATGGAGAGAACCTCTTTGAGCCACATGTTTTCAAATTTAAAAGAGCATCTGTGGGGTTTATCTTCTTCCACAATATTCAACTGAATGGGGAAGTGATCTGATCCTGAGGATGGATAAATGGAGGCTTTCAAAGAGTAAGGAAGAGATGTTATGTCTCCCTTGAAAAGGAATCTATCCAATTTTTTAGAGATGTTATTGAAACCTGCTCTTCTGTTTGTCCAAGTGAAGGCTCCATTGTCTGATTCAATCTCCATCAGGTCATCTTTTTGAAGCCATTCTTTGAAGTCAGGTTGTGATTGAGAAATTCTTAAAGACCCTCCTAGTTTCTCCGAAGTGTGAATGATGGCATTGAAATCCCCTCCCAATATAAAGTTCCCTATTGGCCACTAGAGAAACCATTTTCCGATCTTCTCCCATACTTTCACTTTTCTTCTATTGGAAATATGACCATAGACATTTATAATATATGAACTCAAGTTTGAGTGAATGCTAGTAATTTTACCTCTCATCCAATTAGAACTATCCTGAATGTGTGTATAGTGATATGTCTTAGGATTCCAAAAAATTGTCAGACCTCCTGATGATCCAATAGCTTCGACCCCTGAAACTTGCCAATCACCAAGATTCATGGGAAATTTGGCTAGTTGATCCTTATTCATTTTTGTTTCTTGAAGAAAGATAATTTATGCTTTGGATGTCCAAATGCAACGTTTAACCATCCCCTTCTTATTAGAGACATTAAGACCCCTTACATTCCAAGATAGAATCATCATTGGAACTTGGGAAGGAACTTCCCCTTCCCTACATTTAAGTATGTTGTAATCTTAGCCTGGTCATTCTCTTCCCCAATTTTCTCTCTCAGAAAAGCTGCCGATTTCCTGCCCCTGCCTTTTTTCTTTACTGAACCACAATCCCGAGTATACCTGTGGTCTATTTTCATCAAAACTAGTGAGAGGTTAGTCTGATCAGATGATTTTTGAGGGGAAGTCTCCAAGGCTTGATTCCCTACCATAGTCAATGAAGTTTGAATTTCCTCTATATTTTCTTCTGGAGTTTCTATATCCATCATTCTATCTTCCTCTTCTACATAATCATCATCCAGCATTCTTTCAACCAAAGAGGGAGAAAGGGAATTGATCGAAGGATGATCCATAGTTGAGCATCCAAATAGGTCATATACTACTTGAAGTCTTGATGAAATGGGTTCTTCTATACATCTGAAATTATCTTTTTGCTTGTTGTCTATGCAGGTATCCTAGATTTTGTGTTTTAGAGGTTTGAGTGAGATAAGACCCCCTTTCATTTTACTTCTTTTAGGAATATTCTCTGATTCAGACGAGGAAACTTTCTTTGACTCCCTTTGTTCCTTGATCCTAAGCCTAGAATATTTCCTACATCTCGAATTGGGGCTAGGCTGATGAACCTCAGAAGCTTTAGAGGATTTGGAGCTGGGAGAGGGAGAAGAGGAGATCGAAAGGCTTTTAGACTTTGACAAATTTCTTAGGTCACATAACTTGATTTTTAAGATGTCATCTTCTATGAGAAGGGGCTCCTTGTTGAGTATTGAATGTTGATTGTGGTCCTTCGATTCTGATTTCTTCCTAATTGGAGATCTCCCTTTAGTGCTATCCTCCTCCCCATTAAGGCTAGATACATTACCTTCTCGGAGAACTTGATCTGCAATTTTAGTTATTTTTAACAATTTGTTCACAATTAGATGCTTATTCTATGTGTTATAGAGATCAAGGAGAGCTATTGGAGCAGATTGCCATGAATGTAGTAGAACTTATTGATAGGGTCAAATTTTAACTAAAAGAGACAACTGCCAACTTAAAAAGAAGATATTGCCCCATCTATAATTGAAGATTTTGTTATCAATTTTATAATTTACATATAAAAATTTACTCTAATTCATGTTTTATAAAAAAATCTTAAATAAATAGAATTTTATGTATTTTATGTCGATGTATTTCAACTCCATAAAGACCCTACCAAGAAAATTTTCTATGTTGACATTTGTTGATAGTAATTTCCTTGGAGGAGCTTGGTTGTATATTATAATGCAATTTGCCTTGGAAATGCTTGTTGTGTATTATTATTAAAATATAAGTCAACATGTCATTCATACCAAGAAGCAACTTGTTATTCAGTTTTAATTAGATGTTTATTATTTGTTTTTATTATCTTTGAATAAATGTTCTATATGGATTGATTTAAAGACTAATTCAAATTACGTTTGTAATGAAGTACAATTAATTTAAGTGAGAAAAATGAGTTTGTAATCCTTTCTCTATAGTTAAAAATACAGAAAGATTCAACTTATTCTATCAAATTGATTCAATTTACAATAAACATCTACACATTAACAGATAAGTAAGATACAAAAGATTTGATAAATCTATGGTATTCCAAAATCAATTTGAAAAGATGATAAGTAATTTATTTTTAACTTTTAAGCAATAGTTCTAAGAAAATAGGGAAAGATTCTAAATTATCCTTTCTCTGTAGTTAAAAAATTGCATAAGGACACTTAACTGTTTAAAATTAAATAGAAATTGATCTTAAGCAACAACATGAGGACAAAAGTTAGTTTGGTAGAAATGAATTGAAAGGAATGACATAAAGGATTTTATTATTGCAGGCAATATTTGAAGGACTATCGTTCGTATTCCCATTGGGTGGGGAGATCTTCTGCCTATAGCCGTCTCAACTAACATCGTTGTTTTTTTCAAATATGGTCGAGAGTGCATTTTGATATCTGCATAGATGACACCACCAGACCAAAGATCATTTATGAATGAGTGAATTGTTCGAAACCTATCTTATATTTATTTTGTTTTCTTATGTTTGATAGAGAGGTCTACAAATTATTGCTCTTTTGGTTCTATTGTCTACTTTTTCTGTAAATTTATATATTTAGTTTAATCAATGTGACAATACCAAAGTGTTATTATGATTAGAAAAGGAATAGGAGAATATTTATATTTATGTGTATGTTCTTAATTCTTATGTTGTTCAATTTTAAAAGATTGATTTAGTTAAAACTTTTTTGTTATAAAATAATAATTATTAAAATTATTTTTAAATATCACTAATTTTAATTTCTAAATGTATTTAGATAAATGAGAGGAAAAAAGTACATATTAAATGAGGTAATCTAGAGTGAAATACTTCTAATTATTAATACAAATCTAGATATCAATTATAGAACCACAATATCTTAAAATCTTAACTTGTCTTTTGATATGGCAAACACTGAAAATAAAATTCCAACTTGTTTATTAATAAAGAGACATCATTTCTTAGATATACATATTCTTGATTCTCATCTCGAAATAATAACATCATTCTTCAAATATCAAACTAAATATATTTTCCATCCTAGTTAATTTCTAAAACATGTTATCCAATTGACTATTTTCAATCCAAACAGATTGTTAATTGTTGTTTGATTGCATCTATTTATTTAGCCTAGACATAAACTAACAAGGAATCTTTACTTTCCTTCTCAAATATAAATAGAACAAAACAATTTTTTTGAAGTCTAAAAATTCTTAAGTACAATTATAAAGAGGACATTAAAATATATGAATAAATATGTAAAGTTGTATGACTTGGAAACTTATAGAATTGGAACATCCTCCCTTCTTTGTATTTTTCTCAACCATTGTTGTTTAAGACGATTCTTCATCTCTCAAAAATATTTCTTGCGAATCTACCCGAATCTTTAGTCTCCCATATTTTCCAAGTAGAGCAATAGCTTCTAATGCCTGGCCTCCACTATCAATAATTTTTATTTTAGTTGTCAAAATCTATGCTTTCTTCAATCTCATTCTCAAAGAGATTCTTCAATAATGATAGATGTTCTATATAATTATAATACAGTTACACTTCACCAAATGTGCTCTACCTTTATCACTTTCTTTGCTACCATCGAAATAGTAATGAATCATGTGTGCGTTTCTACATTCATCTGGGCTCCCATAATACCCGTATTCAATAGATTTCAGCCATTAGAGCTTCGAATGAGAGATGTAGATGGTGTGTATGCTCGAGCATTCCAAAGCATAAGCACACTATTTTGAGTCGTGTACCCTTGAAGAATGGTACAGGGCACTATATGAGGTCTAATATATTTAAGGGTTATACCTTTCAAGCGTAATTTTTAAGTTTTTTCTTTTGGAGGAATGTGTTTTGATTATTTTAGATTTGCATTAACTTTATCCTTGGATCATCACCTACTTATTATGTCTTTCAATTTTTGGATTAAAGCTTTTGTATCTTATATTTTAAAAGCTGACTATTGAATTATAAACTATAATAAAAATAAATACAATTTTGAAAATTTAAAAGAATCTATATGTATGCTTGTCTATATATGTGTAATTAATTTTACTATTATTGATCATCCTTAATTATTTGTTGATAATTAAAGGTTTATTGTATATATTACAGAGATCAAGGAAAGCTATAAGAACAGATTGTCATGAATGTAGTAGAATTCAAATTTTGACCAAAAGAAGCACCTGCCAACTTGAAAGATAGAATTTATCTCATTTGTAATAAAAGATGCTTTGATACAAAATTTAAATACAACTATTCAATCTAACTTTAATAAATATAATTATCAATCATATAATATTTTCTATAATTTACTTATAAATCTTTACTCTAGTTATGTTTTAATTATGAAATTGGATTAAGGTAATATGTTTGTTTGAATGTTAATTTTTTTTAAAAGGGTGCATCTAGGTTAAATTGATTTAAGTAATTTATATAAAATTGAATTTGAATGATACTAGAAAATGAAAAGGGGTTTATAACACATGTTTTCATCATATTTATATAATTGTAGAAAAAAAGTATGGTTGAATATTTATTTGTTTCCAATTACTGAAATGAAAACAATTAGAAAAAGAAAATATAAAAAAATCCAAATAGAATATAGGGAACTAGAAAGTTGTCCTTATTTATTCAATGCTTTGGAAATTTTTTTTTCCCAAACCCCTCTTATAAGAAACAAAAAAAGAAAGAAAGAAAGAAAGAAAGAAAGAAAGAAAAAGAAAAAAAGAAAAAAGAAGTTTTTGGAATTAGAAGTGCATTTGTGGGAGGAATTGTATGAGATGTGTAAATTGGGAGTGCAAAATGTGGGGAAATACATGGAATTTGATTTTGACAATAGCAAATTATTATTATGCATTTTTTTAATCCAAAGAGTATTTTTCATCTTTTTTAATGATAATATTTGAAAAATGTACATGTTGAACATATTTTATTGACAATTGATTGAATTTGTTGGGCTTTTACTAGAAAAGTTGTAAACCTTTTTATTTTGAAAGTTACTTTGAATGATTTAGAATTGGATAATTGAGGTCTTCTTGATATTTTTTTATTTTAGGCAATTTAAGATTATGTTGGAATGTTTTATTGAGCCAAAATGTTGCATTATTTTTCATTCTAGATTCAATTTTTTGACAAAGATAAGATATACCTAAGTTAGAGATAAGTACAAGATTGGCTTTTGTTGTTTGTTGGGACATAAAGGGGCCATGGGGATGTCTCATGTGGAAGTCAAGTAATTAAGTGAGAACTAACAAAAAAAGGGAATTAAAATGAACTAAGATAATGATTCATTAGATATTCATAGGATTGTGATAGTAAGTTCATTAGATATCCAAATTTTGAGAAGCCTCCTTGACTTACTATGGTTAGTTCACCTTTTTTCATAATACAAACATCAACATAAAATAAGGATAAAATATAGGAAAAATGAATTTCCATGACCCACACACTCCTGAATTGGGCCTAGAATTTGACGGTCATCCCTACTCGTCATATAATTTTTTTGATGATGGGTTTGGTCATTTTAAAGTCTTTCATTTTACAATTATATTTTCAAAAAAATATTGATTGTCAAATTTTTAATTTACAAACCATTTAATAAATTATTTTAAATTTAAATATTTTATCAATATAATTATTAATACATAGTTCAGGGAACAACATTATTGAGTCTCCCAGAATTCATTAACCGGCTAGAGTGATGTCATTCGAACAATCTTCTCCCACTATATACCTAAGGAATTATTTAGCTGCTCTGTGACTAAATATAGACACAAAGAATGTAAAATTAGAAAATAAGTATAAATTAGTAATATTTACAAAAGTCTCAAATTTACTAAATAAGTTTCTATTCATATGTTTTATTTGAAAAAGATTCTAAATTAATAATATTATATAATAAATCAGAAACTTTTATAAATTAGTATATAAAAAATTTAAAAAATTAATAATATAATAAAAAAAATTCAAATTAATTAAGCAAGTTTCTAACTTCATATGCTTTATTTTAAAAGAATTATAAATTAATATAAATATATAATATATGATATAAAACATGAATTTATTACTTACACAACACCTCTATGTATTTTGAAACAAAATTAATAAATGATACTCTGCCCACTCCCATGCATTTCTGAACAGCTCTCCTTGATTACTAAATTTAGTCCCATTCCTTCAGTTTCCAACACAAAAGGTAGGAGTTGACTTTCAATTTTAAATTTATTTATGGTGTTAGTTGGATGCCCTGCATCAAAGTTGTAAGCATTGCATGTTGTGTTTTCCATTGAGTAAATTTGCATTCATATTTTCAATTGCTCATGAATAAATTTTGTCAGAATTGTATACCCATATCTTGACTACATGAAAATGATGAATCTACTTTTGCCATGCCTTTTCCTTATTATTTTCTATGGAAGGTATCCATAGCTATCACAAAAAGAAAAGGCTTGGCCAATTAGTTTGGTACAAATGAATTGAATAAATCTTCAATTCAAAGTAGAACTTAATGATAAGATCAAATTTCAACCAAAAAGAACAACTGCGAACTTAAAAAAAGATTGGCCCCATTTATAATTGAAAATGGATTTGATGCAAGAAATAAAAAAAATCCAATCTCATTGTAATAAATACAATTATAAATCTTATAATTTACTTATAAAAATTCTCTATTTCATAATCTATAATAAAATCTTAAATAACTTAAATTTTATGTAATTGTATTTCAACTCCGAAAAGACCTTGCCAAGCAAATTTGAAGGTGTTTGATATTTGGTAATAGTAATTTACTTGAGGATCTTTATATATTACCATGCAATTGCCTTGGAAAAGCTTGGACACATATTATTATTAAAATACAAGTCAACTTGCTTTTGTATATTATAATGCAATTGCCTTGCAAAAGCTTGCATGTATATTATTATTAAAATACAAGTCAACATGCGATTCATACCAAGGAGGGACTTGTTATTCAATTTTTCTTGGATGTTTATTATTTTCTTTTAATTATTATGTTGAAATGAATTTTTAGAATAACTGAGAGGGGGGTGAATCAATTATCCATAGTCCCAAATACAAAATGTATATCCAAAAACAATTTAAACAAATTTCTGCAGCTCAATAACATAGAATAGTAAATTGTCTGTGCTTTTACCGATTACCAGTTAATAACTTGTAGTAACTACCAATCAAATCTAATATGAAACATGTAAAGTATCATATCCAACAATCATCACAATCAACACATAACACAAGAGATTTAACGTGGAAACCCTGTAAAGGGAAAAACCACCTGGGACCAGCAACCCAAAAATTGTTCACTCTTCTAAAGTGAGGTTGGTGAAGACTCAACCCTATTAAAAGTTCCAAAACACACTATAAGGTGTGACCTTGTTAGAGGATTTAACACTAATCGTTATTGTCCAACCAACATTCACTATGGGGTTGACAAGATAACAAATGTACATTCTATGAATGACATTACAAGGCTTTCTAGTCTACTCGGTTAAGAGATTTATCTGATTACAATGGTTAAACTATAATAGCGGGTGATCTAATTATAATACAACTTGATTTGCAGATGTACAAATGTATATTATGCTCATTCAAATCCTTTGATCAATATATCAATTTTGTTCAACAATATTTAGTAACTTACTATCTTTCAGTTATAGCTTTCTGACACTTGGTAATCTCTGCAGTTCAGTTCTCCTTAACCAGTTTGATCAGGCATGCATGAAGCTTGTTCACATGATATCTTTGCAATATTCTTTCCTCTGGCATAAGTTTCATAATGAAACCCTAGTCTCTTAAATAGACAAGTAAACCATTTTCCTTTCATCCATCAGATTTTGCCACTTAATCTCCTTTGCTGATTTTGCCACTTAAACCTTCCTCAGCTAATGTGTCAGTAACATGTTTCATTACTATCCTTTAGATCTTCCTTGAATTTTTCTAGCTATCGATCTCGTAACAAACTTTATCTTTCCACTCCATGATCATACACTTTACAGCTCATCAACTTCTATTAGGTAAACTAATCATTTAGTTCTTTTGTTCATTCTCGGTTAACAAAGAAATGCGTCGATGAACACAACCTCGATTTATACTGTGATCAGTATACACTACACTGCTCGGTGTATACTGGAATGCTTCATTAACCAACCACACTACTTTGTAATAATTTTCTTCCAACTTCATAACAGATTAATGCAACATAATTAAGTCAACAATATGAAGTCATAGACTCATCAATAAGTTACAAAGAGTATTCCTTATCCTCATATGTCATATCCATCTTCCTCCATGTAGATATCTCAGTTCTTCATATTTCTCTTCTCTTTTACATATGTGTTAGATGTTTGCAACTCCATGATAAGTACTGTCAAAACTAGTTGACATAAATGAAAACATAAAAATTATTCAATTATCTTACATAATAGTTAAATGCTCGGTAATCTCTAATCACTTGAAGTTCTTCAATCAGGTTCTCAATCAGTTGTAGTTCATCAATCTCTCCCTTTGGAATTGATGGAAACTCAAGCAATATGAAGTATACCATACACATACCAAACATGTATTCTACAACTCTATAAACAAATGTTGTAGCTTGGTAAGGTCTCCCTAGCCTAATATGTTTAATCACTACGTTACATAATAGCATTTCAAATGCAGACTATCTTCTACAATGATCTTTAGCAGCTCTCAGATTCCTTCTGTTTATCTCTCCTTTTATCTTTTCATATTGTCTCTCCCTTAGATAGATGTTACAGTATTCTCCTTGGTTATCATATTGTTTATCTCTCCCTTTGACAACAATGCCAAAGAAAAATATAAACCATACAGCTCTTGTAGTAGCCAATTAACTCACTATTGTCCTGTGCATTTACTGTATCTCAGTATACTGATTATGCCACTAATTTCTCAAATCTTTCACAACCTTAGACAGAAATCCAAAGTGTGAACTATGTTTCATCAACATGAATGATCTTCTGATAAGATTAGGCTGATGCAACCTCTAGATCACATTAGTGATCGGTAGATAGGGGACGGACCCAAAGTCTAGTCCTCAAGTATTCAAATGTATCTTTCGGTAGAGGCTTTGTAAATATGTCAACAAGTTTCTCATTAGATGTAACAAATTCAAGCTTCACTCGCTTCTCCTGCACTTGTTGTCTTAAGTAGTGATACTTGATAGATATGTGCTTTGTTTTTTAGTGCATCACTGGATTCTTTGAAATGTTTATAGCACTAGTGTTATCACAATATATAATTACCAACTTTGTGATTACCTCATTCATTCCTTCTAACACTTGCTTAATATATGCAATATTTGAACAATTTGTAGTAGCAACAACATACTCTGCTTCGACTGTAGATTGGGAAATACAAGACTGCTTCTTACTTGTCCAAGTAACAAGTCTTTCACTAAAGGAAAATGCTCCTCTGATTGTGCTTTTTCTACCATCCACATTTCTAGCCCAATTAGCATCAATGTAAGCTTTAAGTTCAAACTTGTCATCCTTAGGATACCATAATCCATAATCCTCTATTTTATTCAGGTATCTTAAGATTCTCTTTGTAGAAATCATGTGTGACTCCCTAGGATTTGTATAAAATCTTGCAACAATTCCCACAACATGTGTTATATCTGGTCTACTATGTACTACATACATCAACTTACCAATCATTGATCGGTACAATATATGGTTCACCTTTGTAGTTTCATCCTCTTTAGTCAATTTTCAGCCTATGACCATTGGTGTTCCAACTAGTTTAACATCTTCCATGCCAAATGTTCTCAGTACTTCTTTTATATACTTGGATTGTGTGATGAATATCCCATCATTTTGTTGAATAACCTGCAGTCTTAGAAAGAACTTAATCTCTCCAAACATAGACATTTCAAACTCTTTTATCATCTCATCAACAAATGATTTACATATGTGATCTTTTCCTCCAAAGATAATATCATCCACAAATATTTCAACAATTAGAATAGTATCATCAGTATCTCCTTTCATGTATAAATTGTTGTTCTCACTAGTTCTAACAAATCCAATACTTAACAAATAAGTATGTAGCCTTTCATACCAAGCTCTCGGTGCTTGCTTCAAACCATACAAAGCTTTATGTAATCTACATACCATGTCTTTCTTGTCTAGATCTACAAACTCTTCTGGTTGTTCTATGTAGACTTCTTCTCCAAGTATCCCATTCAAAAATGCAGACTTAACGTCCATTTGATAAAATTTAAATTTCTTATGTGTTGCATAAGCCAGTAAAATTTGAACTCCTTCTAGTCTAGAAATAGGTGCAAAGGTCTCACCATAGTCAATTCCTTCCTCCTGTGCATACCCCTTGCAAACTAGCCTGGCTTTATTCCTTGTAACCTCTCCATTTTCATTCAGCTTGTTTCTGAAGATCCACTTAGTACCAATAAAATTCTTATCCTTAGGTATAGGTACTAAGGTCCATGTCTTTTTTTTCTCTATCTATTCAATCTCTTCATTCATTGCATTTATCCATTCTTCATTCTCCAATGTAACTTTAACATTCTTCGGTTCATATTCACAAACTAAGCATGTACCTTGTCTTGACTTACTTCTCATTTGTATGCCTAGTTGCTTGTAGCCAATAATTTGGTTCTCAAGATGATGTCTTCTAACAAATATTACTAGTATCCAATCTCTTCTTTCTTGTTCATCCTATTCAACTTCATTTTCTTTCTCGGTAGGTCCTTCCTGCTTGTTAGTTTCTCTTTCCTATTCCTTGGTGTTGTTTTCATGTTGACCAGTTGTCACTATCTGCAGCTTCAGTAGATACTTTGGATGTTCAATGTATGTGAATCTATCATAGTCTTCTGGTTCTTATGTGCTTTCTTATGCATTCTTGTCATCAAACTCATCAACTCTGACATTAGCACTTTCAATCATTTTATTAGTAACTTTATTTAGACACTTATATGCTTTGATTTTAGTGGAATATCCAAGAAATATCCCTTCATCACCTTTTGAGTCAAACTTTCCATTTCTTTCATCTTTCAGAATAAAGCATTTACTTCCAAGAATTATGAAATAACTTACAGTGGGTTTGTGTCCAAACCATAACTCATAGGGTGTTTTGTTAGTGTCCTTCAACTGTACTCGATTCAAAACATAAAAAAATGTGCTAACTACCTCTCTCCAATATGTCTAAGAAACATTTTTCTCTATCATTAGTATCCTTGCACAATCAACTATTGACCTATTCCTCATTTCATTAATTCCATTCCGCTGAGGTGTTCCCGGTGCAAAGACATGTCTTTTTATACCATGCTCATTAAAATAGTTAGTAAATTCATCAAAAATAAATTCACCTCCTTTGTCAGATCTTAATAATTTCAATTCTTTACCAGTCTCTTTCTCTACTTTTGCTTTAAACCACTTGAACATCTTAAATGCCTCTGATTTTTCTTTCAAGAACACGACAGTCATCAATCTAGTGTAATCATCAACAAAAAGAATGAAATACCTATCACCATAATAACTCTGTGTTCTCATGGGACCACATAGGTCAATGTGAACCAACTCAAGTATTTTCTTTGTTGAATAATCTTTTGTTTTGAAACTATATTTTGTCATTTTACCTCTCTGACACTCGTGACACATAACATGATCAGGCTTAGATAAGTTAGGCAGACCTCTAACCTTTTTCTTTTTATCGATCTTAATCATGTTATCAAAGTTTACATGACATAACCTTTTATGCCATAACCCAGTATCTTCATTTCTCATCATTAAACAAGAAGACTCTTCATTATCAAGATAAAACAAGTTACCTTTTGATTGTGCTCTTGTTCCAACAAGTCTTCCTCCATCATCAAATATTTTTACTTTCTTGCTCTCAAATGCTACTCAGTGACCTGAATTGTTCAGCTGTGCCACACTTAGCAAATTATAGTTTAGTCCTTCTACCCAATAAGCATTATCACATTGGATTCTATCATTTATCAATAAGGATCCCTTTTCTCTAACCATACAAGGTGTATCATTACCCATTTTTGCAGATCCTCCATTATATTGCTCAAGATGATTAAATTTTTCTTCATCACCAGTCATGTGATGTGTACAACCACTATCTATGATCCATTTATCATTTTTATTAACCTTAGAAATTAGTGTTGTTTCTACATACCTTTCTTCTTCCTCAGAATCATCCTTCATAGAAACAAATACTACTTCTACATCATCATCTGAATCAGAATCTAATTCATTTTCTTCTGCAATGTAACATACCTTTTTTCCTTTATCATTGTTGTCTCGATTGTCTCTGTTGTAGTGTCGGTAACTTTTGTTGCCTCTTCTCCCATAGCTTCCTTCACCAGATCGGTCCTTGTTTTTGTCATCTTCCTTCCTATTCGGACATCTAGCAACAATATGACCAACTTCTTTGTAGTTAAAACATGCTAAAGGTAATTTGCCTCTATATCTACCTTTTCCTTTAGGTAATCTCCTGGCCATAAGAGCTTCAAGCTCATCAAGTTCATCATCAGTATTGCTATCACTATCATCCTTATTATTTCTACTACTAGACTTACAGATCTTCAGAGAAGTCATAAAAGCTGATTCAACAGTCAGTACAACACTATTATCATAGTTGTTTAGTTCAAAAGTCATTAGCTTTCCAAACAGATTATCAAGAGTGAGAGTACTATTAGGTGCTAACCTATTTTCATGAATTGTAGATATTCTAATGGCATAAATAGGCAATAAAGTCCTTAGAATTTTTCTTACCACAGTGTCTTCATCAATAACACCATCAAATGCTCTGATAGCATGAACTACCTCCTTTATTTGGTTTGTGTACTGTACAATGTTTTATCCTTATTTCATCTTCATATCATCGAATCTTCCTCTTAAGCTTTTGGCTCTGGCTCTCTTGACATTTGTATCACCACTATAAACTTGAGCAAGTTTATCCCACATATCTTTAGCAGTAGTGCAATCTTTAATATCTTCAAACTCGATATCTGTCAGAGCAACAATAATCTCCATTATAGTAATGTTATGCTCATGTCTATCTCTTAGTTGATCAAGAGTCAAAGGTCCAGTGGGCAGTGCAATGTAGCCATTCTCTAATAGTGTGAGGGCAGAATTCCCAATTCTAGATATATGCAGTTTCATTTGGCTTTGTCATATTGTAAAGTTATCCTTGTTCAGCTTTGGCACATCCCTCTTATACATTTTGTGATCTTTATGCTAAAGTCCTTAAAACTCTATTCCAAGAAACCAATATGCTCTGATACCAATTGTTAGAATAACTGAGAGGGGGGTGAATCAGTTATCCACTGTCTGAAATACAAAATATATATCCAAAAACAATTTAAACAAATTTTTGTAGCTCGGTAACATAGAATAGTAAACTATCTGTGCTTTTACTGATTACCAGTTAATAACTTGTAGTAACTACTAATCAAATATAATATGAAACATGTAAAGTATGATATCCAGCAATCATCACAATCAACACATAGCACAAGAGATTTAACGTGGAAACCCTATAAAGGGAAAAACCACATGGGACCGACAACCCACAAATTGTTCACTCTTCTGAGGTGAGGTCAGTGAAGACCCAACCCTATTAAAGGTTACAAAACATACTGTAAGGTGTGACCTTGTTAGAGGATTTAACACTAACCATTATCATCCAACCAGCATTCACTATGGGGTTGACAGGATAACTAATGTACATTCTATGAATGACATTACAAGACTTTCTAGTCTACTCAGTTAAGAGATTTATCTGATTACAATGGTTAAACTGTAACATCGGGTGATTTGATTACAATAAAACTTGATTTGCAGATGTACAGATCTATATTATGCTAATTCAAATCCTCTGATCAATATATTAATTCTGATCAACAATATTCAGTAACTTACTGTCTCTCGGTTATAGCTTTCTGATGCTCAATAATCTCTGCAGTTTAGTTCTCCTTAACTAGTTTGATCAGGCATGCATGAAGCTTGTTCACGCGGTATCTTTGTAGTATTCTTTCCTTCGGCATAAGTTTCATAATGAAACCCTAGTCTCTTAAATAGACAAGTAAACCATTTTCCTTTCATCCATCAGATTTTGCCGCTTAATCTCCTTCGCTCATTTTGCTGCTTAAACCTTCCTCGGTTGATGTATCAGTAACATGTTTCATTTCTGTCCTTTACATCTTCCTTGAATATTGCTAGCCATTGATCTCATAACAAACTTTATCTTTCCACTCCGTGATCATACACTTTATAGCTCATCAACTTCTGTCAGCTAAACTAATCATTTAGTTCTTTTGTTCATTCTCAGTTAACAAAGAAATGTGTTGGTGAACACAAGCTTGGTTTATACTGTGCTCGGTATACACTACACTACTCGGTGTATACTAGAATGCTTCATTAATCAACCACACTGCTTTGTAACAATTTTCTCCCAACTTCATAATAGATTAATGCAACATAATTAAGTCAACAATATGAAGTCATAGACTCATCAATAAGTTACCATGAGTATTCCTTATCCTCATCTGTCATATCCATCTTCCTCCATGTAGATATCTTAGTTCTTCATCTTTTTCTTCTCTTCTATAGATGTGTTAGATGTTTGCAACTCCATGATAAGTACTACAAAACTAGTTGACATCAACGACAACATAAAATTGTTTCAATTATCTTACATAACAGTTTAGTGCTTAGTGATCTCTAATCACTTGAAGTTCTTCAATCAGGTTCTCAATCAATTGTAGTTCATCATGAATGTTTTCTATGGATTGATGGATTGAATGCCATGTTTTCTATGAATCATTTAATTTTAAAATAAAAATAATACTTTCTTGCCTCTCCTCCTCTAACATGAGAGTTATAGTGTAATAGCAAATGGAAGCCTCAATAATCAATATAAATATTTATAAAGAGGATTCAATAAAATGCCTCTAGAAAAGCCTGTATAAACAACCAAGCTAAAATAAAAATTTACTCATTCTTTTTCCCATATTCTTGTGAGCATGACTTACAAATCTCTGCAATGTAAATTGATTGAGTAGGATATAGAAATATGCATGTGTAGAAAGTGAAACTGTACTCTGAGAGGGGGAGGGGGTGAATCAGAGTACTCTAAAATTTACTTCACAATAATCAAGTTCTTAAATTTTATCAACGTATCACAACAAGAAAAAGCTTGAATGAACAATGATCATTTGAATCATGAAAGATCAGATAGGTTTTAGACATGTAACCTAAGTAAAAGAACCAGACACAATAAAAAACCATAACTCAAGAAATGTGCTGAGTGGAATCCCTCAGAACCAAACTAGGTTCTACCATAGGGAAAAAAACACTCCGTAAAGCCTTTATTAAACCAATCCAATATTGAAATGTGCAGCTATAGCTGTAGGAGCTAAAAATATTTCTCACAAAAATATTTCAGAGGTTTGGAATGATACACAAACCATTTATTTCAACTTTCACAAGCTCAACAATTCTCTTGATGTTTCATTACAACTGATTTTCAAACTTGAACTCTTATTTCATTCACATTCTCTCTGTATATTAAACTATATAAACACATATATATATACCTCCAAAAAAAATTGGATTCATACATACATGTGAGTATATCAGTAACAAAATAGAATACAACTATCAAACAATATAGTTCAACTATCAACCATGAAGAATTAGAGAAACCCTATTCATCCAAACGCCAACCGCTATTTCTTACAAGTCAAATCAAGGTTAACAAATAACTACCACATAAGCATGTAATCGAATGATCATAACATCCCATAAAAAAATGCTTCACCACTTAATGGGGTGAACCCACAATAGTGGGTTACACTTTTTTGCTTGAACAGGCACTGAACTCTACATTTTGATAAACACTTTCAGATTTAGATGCATATTGCCGTTAAACCATTTGAAATTAGATGATGAAGTAAATTAGAGTCTTTTAGGATTTTGTGTCTAGATTCTAAATATATTTTTTATTTTTATTTTTTAATTGATTTGAATGATTTTTTCTTTCTCCCACAAAAATCGGTATGTTCCAGAAAACATCATTTTCAAAGAGTTACTTGGTTTTCATAGATCATAAATTTTTTCCCAAAATAGATATCAATGTGCTTCTTTCAAATTCAGTTTTGTAACATCCATATGCAGGGCATGTAATTTTTTTTATGACATTATCACTATTATTTCATATTTTATTAACGTTTGAAGTTGATTAAACCATAATTTTGACATACCTTGACTACATAGCTTATAACTTGTCATGTATTTGTCCAATTTCATTTTTAATTTTTTTAATAGAAAGAAAACTTCAATACCTAGGGCATAGATATTTTTTAGTATATTTTTTCTCTCATTTACTATTTTTCCATAAGCGTCAAACTTCAATAACTAGAATTGAGGTAGACATATGGTGAAATATCTATGTTTAGTAAAACTAAAAATACAAAGTCATAATAAACTTAATATATATGAAAATTATAACCATTGGAAAGATTTTTCTTAGTAGCACCTTACTAAATAGATAGGTTTCTCAAATGGATTCATTTGATCTACCAAAAGATAAATTCGAAGTAATTTTTTATCAGCATTTTGATAGGTGCGAAGGAGACTCCATTGTAGGTATGAATGAAGAGTATAGATATCATATCAATGTTTTTCTTATCTAAGAGGCTTTGAGCTAACCATTTGTAATTAAATCCTTCAAATGGAACCTCTCAAGGCTTAAATCATCATATTTTATTAAAAATGTGTTATTTCAGCAAAAATCAACATGTCTTAAAAAGTGTAACCCACTATTGTGGGGTCACCCAATGCCAACAAACCATAGTTTGTAGGATCATACTTGGTCACGTATGGTTACCGTAATAGAGCAGATGAAACCATTCCAAAAAAACTACAACCATTCTAATTAAAGAATCAAACTATCTATAATTTGAATGCATACTTCCTCACAAGTCGTTGAGAGTAGGGCTTCAAACAACAAAGAAACCAAATTCTTCCTCGCAGCCATTTTAGGGCATCAAAAGACAAAACAAACCAAAGCCTTTCATATTATGCCCTTTGCAAAAATAAATGATAATTTGAGATCCATAAGTGACTTAGTCTTAAGTCTGTAAACCTTAACTTGAGTGCAAACTCAAGTGCTTTACCCAAGTCAAACACCTTAATCATGAGTTTCAAAACAATGCCACGTAAATACCACTACAAATAGGTGCCTTTAAATATTGCCATATAAAATGCACGTATCATAGTTATCAAGGACAAACTAACAGTGGGGTCAACAAACTCCCCCTTTGTCCTTGATGATAAAAAGTGCCATCAAGAAATCAGTAACAAACCATTTCAAGAGATATAAGAACAAATCTGAACTATCAAAGAAACTCAACATCCAAATTGAAAATGCAAATGAGTAATCTATCATAGATGTACAAGACTAAACATCCAATAGATCTATCAAATGAATATACTTGTCCATCCAATTAAAAAACTTGTAAGTGTCAAATGTAAAATCTGCACCATGCATACTAACTGCAAATATAAGACAAAACTATCAATCTGTCAAATGAGTAAAAACTGTCAAGAATGTATTATGAACCTGTAAAAACCAATTATGCCAAATGGGAATGACCAATGCCAAATAGAACCAAAATATCATAAGCCAACTGTATTGAATGCCAAGTAGCAACTGAATACCAAATATCAAAGAGCAATCGTCATAGCGCTAGAAGTACCAAAAATCAGAGTACCAAATACCAGAGACACTGTATTGAATCCAAGTATGCCGCCATGTGAAAAAATATGTCAGTCAAAAGAATATGATGCTATGTCACCAAAAAGAGTATGATATGCCAATCAAATTATGATGCCATGTAACCAAAAGAGCCAACCATATGCCATATACCGACCAAAGATGATGCCATGAGTAACCAAATATATGCCAACCAAAGATGATGCCATGATAATATGATATGCCAATCAGAGTATGATGCCATGTAACCAAAAGAGCCAACCATATGCCAAATTCCAACCAAAGATATGCCAACCAAAGATGATGCCATGAGTAACCAAAGATATGTCAACCAATGCCATGAGTAACCAAAGATATGCCAACCAAAATGATATTCTCCCCCTTTTGTCATCAAGGACAAAAAAGGACCAATATGGGAGCGAAAGAGAAGCTCCCCCATGTACTCAGAGAGGATCAAAGAAAAAGAGAAGATTGAGAGTAAACTCCCAATTGATCTCGGAGGGATGAAAAAATATCTTTAGGTAAAGCTTTGGTGAAAATCAGCAACTTGACCTTGAGAAGACACATGAAGCAAAGTAATTTCCTTTGCAGTCACCTGATCACGTAAATATTGTAACTTAATAGAAACAT
This sequence comes from Chamaecyparis obtusa, assembly GCA_027943335.1. Classification (NCBI taxonomy): domain Eukaryota; kingdom Viridiplantae; phylum Streptophyta; class Pinopsida; order Cupressales; family Cupressaceae; genus Chamaecyparis; species Chamaecyparis obtusa. Next base: position 47,199 of record BSBK01013071.1, read on the forward strand.
GTTTGGTGTGAGAATGCATGACCGGGTTCTTGGAAATTTGTATTGCACTGGTATTGTCACAAAACATAGTCATGGGTTTTGATACCTGAATGTGTAGATCAGTCAATTGATATGACATCTAGAGAATTTGAGTGCAAAAGGCAATAGAAACAATGTATTCAGACTTAGCAGTGGATAAGGTAACACAATCTTGTTTCTTACTATGCCAGGCAACCAAGCGATTGCCAAGAAACACTAGTACATTTAACCTAGCTTTTCTACCAAAAGTTTTGACCAAAAAATTAAAAGGTTTTGCTTGGTCAGATTATAGAAGGAAATTTTTTTTTTTTAAATTTATGCCCGTGTTTGTCAAAATATCAAAAAATCCTGTGGTAGTCAAAATTTTGACAAACACAGTTATAACTTTTTAAAAAAAGGGAATTTCATTATTTTCGGCCGGTGAAATAAAAGAGCAGTGCGCACAAAGGATATTGAGCAGCTGAAACCTTAACCTGGGGTTTTTGGAGGTTTTTAATTCTTTCTCTCAACTATTTAATTTACTGGATACCCAATCAGTATTATCATTTTCTTCTTTTATTCATTGATTTATGCTTCGAGACTGTTTAGCTGACTATCTTCAAGTACATACATACTTGAAGATTTTTCATTATGTTACATACATTTTGACCTTTGTATAGATAAAGAAAAAAAAAGACTTGTATTTTAACTCCAATGGAAGCCAAATGGTTCTCCAATCGATGGAGAAAAGATTTGCATTATAGGCTCGTTGATCTGCCAGTCTGGGTCATATGACTGTGCCTACTACTCACCTGCATGGGGATGGACCTTTCGCAGAATCCTGAACTAAGTTTAGATTATGGTATAACCTTTCAAAGAGGGTATAACAGCATAAATCTACCTAACTTGATCATAAGTCTGGCTCCGTAGACTGGCAAAGTGACCTTCGGGCGAGGTAAGCTATTCGCTAACCATTAGTATAGGGCGGGGCATCGATCAATTGAGAATTGAACTCACAGACATGACTGTGAAAGTGACCTTTCTCAATTCCCAAACTGTAGGTTGCAAACCCTAATGCTATAGTTTCATGAAATAGTATATTATCTAGTGCTCCCCCAAATCATTAGATGACAAAAGTATAAATAGACAAGTAAACCCTAGCTCTCTAGCTACATTATCGGGTATAGTCAGTCTCATTTTCCTATATAACCTTGGTGAAAGAACAAATCCATTTTCCTCTGGAATCTAATATCTTATGTAGTCAACGCATCCCTCGGTGTTGTATATCCATTAGCCAAACAAAATGCAACTATAGCAAGCTTGTTATGCCTAATTAAAGAAGAAATTGCACCCAAAGATTTGGTCTGAATAGTCACATTAGAATCAGATACAAAGTTGAATCGTAGCATCTCAAAACCATTTGCATCATGCACAAGTTGTTGGCATTTTGGATTATTCAGCATGATGGTAGCCAATTTCATTAGCTCAAGTCTCATCAGCCTTTTTGACAAATTCATTTGATGCATATCTTGCAATCACTACAATTCGCAAGCCTACATTTCTTTGAGGTGATTGGTTGTAATAGGAATCTCCAATTCTATAATAGGAGTCTACAACCAGTCACCACAATTCTTGTATCATGCGTGGAGACATTATACATGATGATCATGGTCAATACATAGGGAATCATGAGAATTGATATGAGATCTATCAACAAACCGTCTTGCTCAAATCGACCATACAAAGGGTGAAACACATGAATGATAGAAACTAATATGTCAAGGGACAACATATTTACTTAATACATAGCCTGCTATCTAGAGATCAAGCACATCTTTGATGACTATCAATTAAATTTGAATCAAATAAAAATATCAATAATGACTGCAATAATAGTATGCAAGTGCTATTTGGACAAATGTAATTGACCAACATTATTGATCAATAAAAAAAACAATATAATCTATGTGATAAATAACATCATTAACTGGTCATGTCAATTGATTATCAAGAGACATAGTATAACTTGTGATTTATCTTTAGTAACTGATCCAAATAAACAAGAAAATTCATTTACAAGATCACCTTATTTGTCTAAACCAGAGACAAGGACATCACAGAGACAGGGACATTACAAAGAAGATTTTATTATGAGAATATTGCAACAATATGATCTTCATGACATCTGTAGATTAGACTTTATAGAAAAACACTAGATTTAATCGAAGTCTATGGTTCAAGAAGATAAGGATATCGGTATTTATTTCATAGAAACAAGAACCTTGCAATTGAAATATAAGAATTGAGTCCCAAATCTCATAAGATCAAACAAGGGACAATAAAGTGGAATAGGAATCTCCTATTTGAGGTACTCTATCAAATAGTTGATGTTTATGCTTTGTTCCAAAACTCTCATTTCACAGTTGACCACCATAGAGTAGAAGTGATATTTAACTTGTTTGTCAAACCACCAAACTAGAACTAAAGAAAATCAAATAAACAAAATAGAAAATGCTTTTGGTTGATGTTGCTCACTGATTCACCAAAGATGCTCTTGCATCAAGTGCTTTGTTGGTTTAGTCATACACTATAGCTAATTCAACCTACTCAAATTAGTTTCAATTATCAAACTAATACTTTCTCTAAAGTCAAGTTTATCTAAGGAACCTTGTCCTAGTTCAAGGTTGCCCCCATCTTCCAGATTCAGCTTTAATCACAACCCCAAGCCAACTCAATTTAATCTTACTGTCACTTATCAACAAGTGCATCAAAAGTAGAAATCATGCACCCAAATTTATAAAAATGTATTACTCCTATATTTGTCAAACAATGTATTATTCATTCTTTTAACATGTTATATAAGAAGCAATAATGAAGCATTTCATGATCATATAGGTCTTATAGAAATAATGTAAAGAAACACATATAGATCTGACAACTCAAGCCATGTTCAAGGTATAAGAGAAATGTTGTAGAAGGATATCAAATGAAAGAAAACTCTGATTCCAAAGCATAATCATGAGTATCAAATATTACAAGACAATAGTAAGACATTTCTATTATAGTACACTAACATCAGTCATCGTGAATCACAATGTTCATAAATAGAGTTTTTAGCCTCAAAGTACAAAACTATGTCATAGTGCTATGATGGGAATATATCAAAATATGTCTTGTCATTGATTAGAAAAGGAAGATCTTATGTCATGGCATCTATTATAGGTCACTTTTATAAAAAGTTAAATGTATTAAATCACAAAGATTATGAGGGGAAGCTATAACAAGGAGTAAGCCCAAAAAACAACTATACAAGGTACATGCTTCAGTTACTTACATAAAAAAGTCAAAGATGCAATGGATCAGTAGCATTCCATAAACAAAGCAAGAAAGGTTCCATAAACATGGTTCTCACAGTCCACCTGACTATCGATCTACCACCTTGCCCCAATAGAAATGGTCTTGCGTTATCTAGCACTGCACTGGACCATAACAACCATGTGAAATTATGAGACACCAACATGGATTTGAATGATGTTTCTTCTGAAACCATTTCAATACATACTCAAGGATCAACTTAAATTAAACCAAATAGGGACGTTCGTAACCTCTTTTTGAACTTAGGCTGCAACCAAGACAAAATGCACATCATAGTTTCTTTGAAACTATTTTGATTTTAGTGCTTTTGAACATTTAGAAATGTAATGAAACTGAATACTATCAAGATTGATACATTGTTCAATGGAAACTCAAAAAGAAAACCCGATACACAAATACAAACATTAACTTCTTCACTAAAACTTGACACCAAGATCAACTAATATCCAATCAAAAAAGAGATCTTTGAAAATGAAATGCAAATGATAAAGATTTTGATTGCATCTTAGATCTGAAACATTGTTTAATCTAATTTGGATTTGTCAGAATCAGTCAAGAATGTAAGAACAAAGAAATTACAAATGAGAAAGTAAAGAACCAGGAAATTTAAATGAGATGTCTTGGACCCAAGAATGAATTCTCTGCTTCCCTTAATGAATTCGTTGCAGCCTTGGGAATTCATTTTTGTTGCTGCCTTAGATAATTCACTGCTACTACTGTCTCTTTTAGTGATTCTTGGGAGAAGAAACACATTATGTCTTGTGTGTTCTTCTCTCAAGAATCAACCTCCTATATGTAGGAGACAAAGGAAGAAAGCCAAAGGGGAAGACTTGAATGATTAATCCAAGAAGGCCAACTCTAGGGCCCAAACAAATAATTCAATGCAAAAATCAAATTCCATAAACAATAGATATTAAATATATTACATATTTAATATTAGAGGGTGGAAGCATTGTGTCTCATGTCTGCAATTTTGACAGTCTCTATAATGTTAGTGTTGAATATGTTAAATCTTATATATACATATATAATATTGATAGGTTGCGTATATGATTCTCACACACACACACACACACACATAGATATATATATATATATATATATATATATATATATATATATATATATATATATATATATATATATATATATATATATATATATATATATATATATATATATATATATATATATATATATATCTATGTGTGTGTGTGTGTGTGTGAGAATCATATACGCAACCTATCAATATTATATATGTATATATAAGATTTAACATATTCAACACTAACATTATAGAGACTGTCAAAATTGCAGACATGAGACACAATGCTTCCACCCTCTAATATTAAATATGTAATATATTTAATATCTATTGTTTATGGAATTTGATTTTTGCATTGAATTATTTGTTTGGGCCCTAGAGTTGGCCTTCTTGGATTAATCATTCAAGTCTTCCCCTTTGGCTTTCTTCCTTTGTCTCCTACATATATATATATATATATATATATATATATATATATATATATATATATATATATATATATATATATCTATGTGTGTGTGTGTGTGTGTGAGAATCATATACGCAACCTATCAATATTATATATGTATATATAAGATTTAACATATTCAACACTAACATTATAGAGACTGTCAAAATTGCAGACATGAGACACAATGCTTCCACCCTCTAATATTAAATATGTAATATATTTAATATCTATTGTTTATGGAATTTGATTTTTGCATTGAATTATTTGTTTGGGCCCTAGAGTTGGCCTTCTTGGATTAATCATTCAAGTCTTCCCCTTTGGCTTTCTTCCTTTGTCTCCTACATATAGGAGGTATATATATATATATATATATATATATATATATATATATATATATATATATATATATATATGTAAGTATGTATATATGTATTTATATATATGTACATGTGTGTGTGTATATATATGTATGCATATACATACATACATACATACATACATATATATATCCTCTTAGTATATACCTTTGAATATATCATCGAAAGACATTAATAAGACAAGAAGTGCATTTCCATGGTGCACTGTGTTACTGTTCTAATTTCACTAATGACTTTTCTAATTTTGATAGTCTCCCTAACATTCCTCACAACAGCCTAAAATTCATGTAAAAAATGGCCTGTAAATGATTGTCAGTCAATTTTTCCCAATTTACTCCACCTCAAAACCTCTGGTTGGATTTAAATGAAAGCTAGGGACATGCCCCAACTCCCATTGAAGTCAGATTGCAAAAATTTATCCGTACAGGCTCGGGCAAGAACAAACACTAGCAAAAATACTTCAAAAACATGATTTTGCTGATTCCAATTTGCAAAATTTCTTCGTTATGGTAGCCTTGATTCTATGGTGTTTTATGAGAAATCCTTATTACATCATTTAAAACCATTATTGGTCATTTCCCAATCCCCTAACCTAGGACCAAATCATGAGAAAGTAAAGGACATAATACAACCCTGCCATGATTGGGCTTTGAGCATTTAATCTGCCAATTAATAATAGATTGAGCATATTATTACTATGCTTAATGTTCCATTTAAATGCATTTAACACAAAAAAGAAATTTACAAAACTGAACCAATGACATGTTTACAATAAAGGTCTAATAGAACTCCCAACAATTCATAAACATACGTTATCTGATATGATGAATTCTTAAATAATTAAGGTTGGAGTAGACATAGTTATTCATAGTTGTTTTTGTGGTACAAGGAAGATTTTTCTAGGTCAAATCTTCCTTCATGCTAGCAGTAAAAATTGACTAAACCTTTATTAAGAATTCATCATATCAGATAAAGTATGTTTAAGAATTGTTGGGATTGGTCCTTTGGCATGTATTAAATGGAATAGAATTTTCAGCATATTATTATCATTCTATTTCTTTGTTGTAAACATGCCATTGGTTCAGTTTTGTAAATTTTTTTTGTGAATTAACATGCCATTGGTTCAATTTTGTAATTTTTTTTTTGTTCTAAACATGCTATTGGTTTAGTTTTGTAATTTTTTTCAAGAACAATCTGGCCAGTCATTGTCTACACAATACCAGTTACTCCTTTGGTATCACAAAAAACAAAAAAACCAAATTTCTTGCATAAATAAGTAAAACTAATGCTTGGAAATGTTCCTATGTTACCACCAAGCAAAGATCACATTCTAAACTTTCAAATCAATACATTGGTGTTTCGACTGTACCTATGGGATAGTGTACTCCAAAATTGCAGAGAAATTAAGTGTACTCCAAATAGACTACCCTCTAAAAAGAACCAACTGGAATCTATTAACCAACCTTCTAACTGTCAAATCATTATGCTTTCAAATAAATTACCTAGCGGCGTATCCCTTGTGAGAGAGAGAAGCCAAATACATAAAGAACATGCACATAAACACAACAGCTGAAAAACTTAAATGGAATACACCAAGAAGTACCAAATGATGAATGCTCAATTGTTGTAATGGAAAAGCAATATCAGAACTGTTCATTTCTAGAACTTGATTTTTCTATAGTCCTAATAATTTTTATTATTTCTTGTCTATGCTTGGTGACAGGATTTCAGACATTGTTGACATACTTAAATGGAATATACAATACCAAATGATGAATGCTCAATTGTTGTAATGGAAAAGCATCAGAACCATCCATTTCTAAAAATTAATTTTGTATAGGGGTATATGCACAAAGATGGGGGACCAAAAAGGTGCCACTTTCGTTTTTTGCCACCAAAGAACCATAGCGCATACGTGCTATGGCTTGGGGTGCCCAAGCCTTAGGCTTGGGCAATTCAAAACATAGCGTGTGTTCCCTATAGGGTGCACGTGGTATGCAAAAAGATAATATGCGTGCATCCTATGCAAAAACTAGAAAAGCGTAACATGCATAGTCTTGCATAGCGCTAACGTGCTATAGCATGTGTGCCCTTTGTAGGAAACAAAAAAGTTGTGCTAGAAAAGTGTAACATGCATAGTCTAGCATAGCGCGTGCACCCTTTGCAAGAAATGAAAAAAGTGGTGAGAGAGAGAGAGAGAGAGAGAGAGAGAGAGGGTAGGAAGGTGGGAGAGAGCATATGTGTGTGTATGAGAGAGAGAGAGGGGGTGAAAGAGGGTAAGAAGGGAATATATATATAGAGAGAGAGAGAGAGAGAGTATGGAGGAGCTCTCTCTCTCTCTCTCTCTGACTATTTCTCATCACTATTTAAATCTATGACTTAAATAGGGTGCATGCCCTATGGAAGTCATAGATTTCAGTAGTGTGCTCGCCCTATAGGGCACACACGCTTTGTAAGGCATTAGAATTTACCAATCCTAAGGCTTGGATTTTACTTGGAGATCCAACCCAAAGGCTTGGACGATTCAAATAGGGCTGAGACGTGTTTTCCAGTAGACATACAAAAAAATGATATCTTTTTTTGTGTGCTCCTCGTCAAGTTTAGTCATGGCTCAAGAATGTAAAAATCAGATCACATGATATTGCAGATCTCTTTGTTAGCAATCTAAGCATATAATTTATTTTGAATTCTGATTATGTTAAGTTTTTCATCTCTAATTCCTTTTGTGTGTATGTCCATTTTTGTAAAAAACCAACGTGTAGTATTTTGGGCATAGATTTTGGCTCATTCATTGAATTTTGTAACAAGTTACATTTTTAGAAACTAGACTCCATTCTACACACTTTTAAAAAAAAAAAATTTGATTTTTGATTAGTTTTAAATGATTTCTAGGGGGAGCACACAGAAATTTCATGTTTTCAGGATGTGTGCACTTCGTAAATTCATAAAAAATTATATATTCAACAAAAAATTACCAAAAAAATTTGCGATAAACTACGTGGTGTTAGCTAACTTCTCACCAAAGCAACTAAAAAAATTCAAAAAAAAAGTTAACATTTTAGGGGGAGCACACAAGACACTATGTTATGTTTTTTCACAAAAAACATGACCACTTTTTGTGCTCCCCCTTTTTGAGGTCCTTAATCTACACCATTTTCAAAATAAGTTAGTAGTTTAGGAACTAGATTTAGAGTATTACAACTCTTATTTTTGTCGTATCTAAAAATTTTGAGTCTAACTATCTTCAATTTCTTGTTGAAGTTTAGAGTTTTCTGATTTCAGGAAAAAAGTGACATCGTATACCCCCTTTTTGGTCCCCCATCTTTGTGCACTTACTCATAGTCTTAATTATTTTTCTATAGTCCTAATGATTTTGAAAATTGTTGACAAAGAGTGTTTCTTTTTTTCATTATAGTATAAATGATTTTTCTATAGTCATAATGATTTTTCTTATTTCTTGTCTTTTGTCCCTTTTTTGTTTCCTATGTCTGTGCTTCGTGACAAGATTTTGTCGCCTTCTTTTGATGGTATATTTCATTCACTCTATGTGGAATACTATTTTGTTCACTATTTTATTTCATCTTGATATTTCTTTCATTTTTCATATACGCAGAGACTACACATGCTGATAAAAAAATGAGCTATTTGATTTAGGTTTACTTTTCATTATTGTAAATGGTTAATATATCTGATGGTACTCCTTGGTTTATTCCATATAAAAATAATAAATGTAGTAAGGATGGCGTGGTGCATTATTGATATAGGCTCGATGACTCTTGTTAATGTGCCAAACTGTCAATGTGGTAGTGGGTAGTGTGTGTTGAAGACTTCATGGACACAGAACAACCCTGGACGATAATTTTGGTGCTGCCCAAATAGAAAAAAGGTTGCTATTGTGTATATATTTAATGTTTCTAATGTAAATACTATTCATTATATTATAAGAACTAATGTAGACTGGGCATCTTGGGGAAATAATGGTTGTGGATACTTTAGTTGGGTTGATGACAACTCATGTGCATTTATCTACCCATCTCCACATATCCGCAATGAAGGATTTGAGTGCAAAACGTGTCAGGCTAGGGCAAATGCCAAAATTATATTTTTACAATGCCTTCTCTATCTTGTAATCGCATATATTTGTTGCAACCATATGCGAAGATGAGCTCAGGAATTAGTCAGTTTAGTATTTTCATATTGTAACTAATATTTTAATATGGATATGGCATAACTTCTCTTTGCCTCAAGTGCGCATATAAATGGTTTACATCTTTTTTTACAATAATTCTTCATGTTTATGGCTCAGGTGAGCCCCAATCTACTATCAATCACATGATTTAATGTATAGTGTTTTCTTGGTTATTCCATTTGTTCCTTGATACATCAATTCAACCACACCCACTCCAGTTCACGTGGATGTCTTTTAAATAGACTCCTAACTCTAATAAACCAATTGTAACTACTAACTAACCTTATAAAACAACAACAACTAAGAATGATTGCTTGCCAACATCTGATGAATACAAGGTCCTTGAGAGATCAATCAATTGGTATGAGTGGACGAGGATGATGAGATGGGGCAAGTGGAGTTGAATCCTGATGAAAAGGAAGCTCTGGCTGCAATTAGGAAGAAGAAGAAGATGCTTATCATTGAACAAAGATTGAAGAAGAGTACTACAAAGAGCAGGCATACTATACCAAGGAATTTTGACAAGAACAAGGAATATGGCTTAAACAGAATGGGAAGACATCTTTCTAGCCCGGGCTTGGATCCTTCAACAGTTAGTTTGATAATATATGAAGCAGATGAGAGCTGAAAAATTAGCTTCCAAAGAAAATTCTCATAAATGAACTGTGCATACCCCAATTCCTATGACCTATGTGCGTACCCAAAGGATAAATTTGAAACAACAAGGGTAAGGTTAGCCTTGCCCTTGTTGTTTCAAATTTATCCTTTGGGTACACATAAAGGGCACAAGAATTGGTGTACACATAGTGCATTTATGGGATTTTTCTTGGGAAGCTAATTGCTCATCTATCATCTACTTCATTATTATGAAGCTAATTGCCAAAGGATCTAGGCCCAGGCTAGAAAGATGTCTTCCCAAACACAAAAAAATATGCACATAAATATGACAGCTGAGAAACATAAATGTAGATTTCACAATAGTTGAGAAACATAATTGTAGGCATCACGATTACAATTTTTTGGAGACAACGTAATTGAGTTGTATACCTAGACGATGGAGAGCAACTTCTACTCCTCCGATTCCAAGTTGACACTCTGCGATCCAAAGACCATAGATAAGGAATAAATTTAGAGAGCGGAGGAAGGCCATAAAAACCAAAATAATACAAGATGAACCTCAAGTTAAATGAGGCAAGTGCAAACATTTTAATACATTTTTATTATTAAATAATGAAATTTGCATATACTAGTGTTCTAAGCCCCCTCATTACATGATTTATTATTGTAAGCACCCTCTAACTTACACATCTAGAAAATGAAACTACAACCTATTGGGATTGAGACAAACCTTATAAAACAACAACAGCTAAGAAGGATCACTTGCCAACATCTATTGAATACATCTGTTGCTCATGAATACAAGGTCCTCCAACAGATGTTGGCAAGCGATCCTTCTTAGTTGTTGTTGTATTATAAGGTTTGTCTCAATCCCAATAGGTTGTAGTTTCATTTTCTAGATGTGTAAGTTAGAGGGGGCTTACAATAATAAATCATATAATGAGGGTTCTTAGAACACTAGTATATGCAAATTTCATTATTTAATAATAATAATATATTAAAATGTTTGCAGTCGCCTCATTTAACTTGAGGTTTGTCCTATATTATTTTTGTTGTTATGGCCCTCCTCCGCTCTCTAAATTTATTCCTTATCTATGGTCTTTGGATCCCGTAGTGTCAACTTGGAACTGGAGGAGCAGAAGTTGCTCTTCATCATCTCGGTATACCACTCAATTACGTTGTCTCCAAAAAATTGTGACCATGATGCCTACAATTATGTTTCTCAGTTGTTGTGTCCCAGGACCCCTTATGACCCTTTACAACTATTTATGATCCCTAAGAATACATCTTAGAGGTCTTAAAATGACATAAAGGGTCATAAGAGGCTCCTAGGAGGGGCCATATGAGCTTCCACCTTCACGTGGTTGGCCCTGCTAAGTAGAGAATGTTATACTCTTCTCAAAACAAAGAGAAGCTCAATAATTTAAGGTCTTATTCCATGAACAAATTAAATTAGACTTACTATCCAAATTGGTACATTGATGAGAATCAATGATGGGCTGGAGTTTTAAGATTCTGAGAAGATGTATATGTAGTGGAGGCCAGAAGGGGTTTTGTGGAGATTTTTTAAATATGGGGATTTTCTAGAGTGGCTATATACATACAAGGGTTTCCAGATTGAGTACTAGTGCAGAGATGATGATTCAGTAACCTATGTCTATAAAACCTTCACAAATATGTCCTCTTAACAATTCTATGCATATTGAATGGGTATACAACTCAATTATTGGTTATTGAAAGGACATTGTGCACTCGAGTAGTTTAAACTAATCCATTATGTATTTTTTGCACATGGTATCAAGGGTGAGAATTTTTTTGTTACAATGGAAAAGCTTATTTAATGGGAATCAGTTTTTTCAAGAGGGAGAACTCTTTATTTTATGGATCCAATCTTAATGAAAAAGAATATGCTATATTAGTATTTGTGTTTAGACTCAATATTGTTGTGACTTAATTTCTTAGTCTAGTTCAAATCATATCATATCAAACTATGCTATTAAGCCTTTGGTGACATTGTGATCTTTGGATATATGAAAAGTCCTATGTCAAGGAAGTGATTTATCTTTATCTTAGTTTCTGTAGTATTGAAAAAATTGAGTGGGTTGGAAATTAGTGGTGGATCTATTCTCTTTTATCATTCTTCATAATCCCTTTGGTAGTTATTCTTTCTTGTAACTCGCCTTAATCGGTGTGCATATATTTGAGAGAAATCTTTTCCATGGTTTTTCCCTTTACAAGTTGTTCCACATAAATGTAGTATTTCTTTTGTTTATGTTTGCTATTATTTTTGTGTTCCTATCCTTAAAAGGTTGTAATTTCAAACTAAGTTTGGTGGAACTAAATATGTATTGTGTAGGATTGAGGAAAGAAGATGTATAGCTGGAAATGGAAAAGGAGCTCTACCTTGTCATACGCAGTGAGAAGTATCCCCAAGAAATGGGAATGCTAAGGTGGAAATGGCGGGTGGTGGAGAGTGGATGTCCAAGAAAGCCTTTCCCAAAATCTCCCACAACCCATTCACTCCTCACAACATCCCCCTCTTTCTCATCGCCCGACACATCAACCCCACAAACAAGAAGAAGGCAAATAGCCTGGCTAATAAATTGGGAGATTGGTTTTAGATATATAATCTTTAAGTATTATTTTTGGCATAGTTGTAGGTTACTTAGTCATCTCCTATGAATGTAATTGAAATATTGTGAGGCTTATTCTTTCTTTTGTTCAAACTCAGGAAAATCTTTAGAAGTGGAAAGTTTTATTGAAAGGTTAATGACCTCAAGAAACAACATGTTTGTGTGAAATAAGACAGAAAATGTGCGACTGTTTATAAACAATGACAACATTATATTGTTGTGCTTAATTTGATAATATTTTTTTTAAAAAATAAAATAAAATTTTCTCACTTTTTCGACAAAAAAATAATAGACATACCGATGAGAGTGCTATATAGTCGATGTTTATTCTGACAATTTCTAGTCACAATTTCAACCAACATTGGTCGTAGAGATAAACGGTATAGCCAATAATTCTTCCAAGTTGAAGCGATTATTTCAACATCATTACCGTTGATAATTCAACCAATGTTGACATCACAATTTAGATGGAGATTTGACATGTCGTATTATCGATGAAAAAATTCAACAACTGTTATGGTTGACAATTCGAGTCTAAAAATTGACTAAACCTCGTCGAAAAACAAGCTAAAATTTACTAGTGAAAGAGAGCAGCACCACTGGTACTACATTGATCATCAACATAGCCTCCCCAATTTGCATCAGTGTAGCCTAGCAAAGTAAAATCATTAGATTTGGGATACCATAAGCCAAAATCAAGAGTTCCTTGAATATATTTGAAAATTCTATGAACAACATTTAAGTGAGACTATCAGGGAGTAGATTGATAGCGGGATACCATATAGACAACATGCATTAAATCAGGTCTGGATGCGGTAAGATACAACAAACTACCAATCATGGATCTATATGTGCTTTGATCAACTAGAGGAGAATCATCAACTTTTATCAGTTTACAACCTATTTCCATAGATGTACCAATAGGATTACAATGATCCATTTTGAACTTCTTTAACATTTATTTGGCATATTTAACTTGGGAAATAAAAAGACCATGTTCTAATTGTGAAACTTGAATACCCAAGAAGAAAGTCAAAGGACCAAGCATTGACATTTCAAAATCAGATTCCATAATATAGAAAAACTTTGTGATAGTTCATTATTTGTAGAGCCAAAAATTATATCATCCACATAGATTTCAACAGCCAATAAATCATCATTGACAAGTTTAGTATACAACATGCTATCCACACTACCTTTAGTAAAAACATTGGCTAACAAATGTGCATCAAGCCTAGAATACCATGTATGAGGTGCTTGTTTAAGACCATAGAGTGCCTTTTTTAATTTGTATACATGATTGGGACACATAGAAGCTTCAAAACCTTCTGGTTGCTCCATATATACTTCTTCCTCTAAATATCCATTTAGAAATATAGTTTTAACATCCATCTGATACACTGTAAAGTTTTTAAAAGAAGCATATGCAAGAAACATTCTTATGGACTCTAATCAAGCCATAGGAGCAAAGGTTTCATCAAAATCTATTCCTTCCTGTTGAGCATATCCTTTGCAAATGAATCTGGCTTTATTTCTAATTACCTTACCATATTCATCCAACTTGTTTCTGAAAATCCATTTCCCGCCTATTACATTTTTTTTATCAGGACGGGGAACAAGTTCCCATGTTTTATTTTTCTCATTTTGATTAATTTCTTCTTTCATAGCATTTAACCAAGATTTATCTTGTATTTAGCTTTAAACACATTTTGTGGTTCAAAATTTGTAACAAGATAAAAATGCTCATCCATTTGAGCTTGTTCTACCAATTTTGCCTTTCCACGGGTCAATATACCTGCATCTTTATCACCAATAACAAGTGTGCCAGGGTGTCTTTTGGCGATTATCCTACAAGGTGTCTTTTGGGGTATATCTATTTTGGAATTTGAAATTTCTTCTTAGCTGCTGGAGTCAGTTAAATCAAAAGTGGTAATGTTTGGTTCAATTGAGGATGAAGTATTTCCAAGTTCCAACGTATCCTCTTCTGCATCTAGATTTTGATTTTTCATCATATTATGATTCTCATTGAAAATCATGTTTACTGATTCAACAATTTTATTTAAGCATTTTATAAAACACTTATATGCTTTACTGCTAGAAGAATAGCCTAAGACAATTCCTTCATCAGACTTTGATTGAAAACTATCAAGAATTTCAAAATCATTTTTAATAAAACATTGACAACCGAAAATTCGGAAGTGCTTAACAGAGGCTGTTTTTCCATACCACAGCTCATAAGGAGTACATGTTCTAATTCTAATTTGAACTCTATTTAAAACATATACTATTGTATGTACAACTTCTTTCTAGAACTTATCTAATACATTTGACTCATTCAACATAGTTCTTGCCATTTCTTTTACCATTCTATTCTTTCTCTCAACTACCCCATTCTGTTGGGGAGTTCGGGCAGCTGAATATTGTCGTTTGATTCCATGATTTTCACAATATTCAACAAAGTCCTGAGATGTGAACTCACCTCCCTTATCCAATCTTAGACATTTTAGCTTAAGATCAGACTCCTTTTCAACCATTTTCCTAAAAACTTTAAATTTAACAAATGCTTCAGATTTGTGTTTCAGAAAGGTTACCCAAACCATCCTAGTGTAATCATCCACAAACAACATAAAATATTTTTCACCATTCATTGCCTATGTTTTTTTTGGTCCGCAAATATATGTGTGTACAAGTTCCAAAGGTCTGGAAGATAAGAATTCTTTAGTTTTAAAAGAAGATTTGGTTTGTTTTCCCTTTATACATTCACTGCAAACAGAATTAGTTGGTCTACTGATTAAAGGTAAACCTCTGACATTTCCATTCTTACTAATCCTGATTAGATTATCAAAGTTTATGTGACCCATTCTTTTATGCCACAACCAATTTTCTTTTACACGACTCATTAGACAAATACCTATATCTTGTTCCTAATCACTAGATTTAGACAGATTATACAGGTTTCCAGGAATCCTGAAACCTCTTGCAACAGTTTTGCATAATGTTCTTTTAACAGTGCACCCATAAGAATCAAAGGTTACATAGTATCCACTATAAAAAATTTGACTGATACTCAACAAGTTATATTCAAGACCTTCAACATAGTAGACATCATGCATGGGTGTATCCTTATTTATCATTACTATTCCAGTTCCTATTACATAAAGTCTAGTATTATCACCAAACTTCACAAAACCACCTGGATGTTTCCTTAATTCTGAAAATTTATCTTTGTCCCCAGTCATACGATGAGAACATCCGCTATCAAGAACCCAAATAGAATATTTTGTTGAAATAAGGGTTGTTTGGACAAGCTTTGATTGCTCTAGTTTTGGTTTCCAAACTTGCACTATTTTTTTTAAAGTTCTACAATAGTTTTCTATGTGACCAAATTTATAGCATTTAAAACATATTAAATTTCTGAAGAAACCAAATGACTTCTTACGACCAAAAGTGGGAGTTTTAAGCATCATACAGTTATTCACCTTATGTCCAAATATTTTGCAATAGTGACAATAACCATGAAAGAATATATTTTTATTAGCAACAGATGAATAATGTTGATTTGAACATTGCCCCTTTTCAATTGTTTTTCCATCTTGTTTAAGATGTTCAAGAGCATAGACTTGTTTTTGCAATTTAGTTATTTCTTGATCCTTCTCTTCAATAATTTTCCTTTGAGTTTCAATAATCATATTAGCAGTGTTTAAATCAATCTACAAAACCTGATTTATGTTTTCATAAGAAAGTACAAGTTTCTTAAACGTTTTAATTTCTTGAAGAGCACACAAAAGTTCTTCCTCAAGATTTACATCCTCAACCTCAAGATCAGAGCCTACTTCAGATTTTGATTTTTCAAATTCAATCCCAGTCATAAACACAATTTCACCATCTTCACAATTAGAGTTATCTAAATCAACTTCAGACTCTTCTTAAGATAAAAAACTTTTCTTTTTGAAATTATTAAACCTCTTATTTGGATTCCAAGGTTTCTTGAATTTCTTTTCAGAACTATCCTCTTCTTTATTAAAATCTAAATAAGGACATTTTGCAGCAAAATGACCAACTTTGCCACAACCAAAACATTTTAACGGTAATTTTCCTTGATATTTTTTTCTAAGTTTTCTAACCAGCAATGCTTCAAACACATCAGACAAATCCGAATCATTGTCATCCTTTTTCTCATCTTTAAACATTGTTTCTTTAGAAGTAGAAGGAACATTGCCTATTCTCATTTCATAAGTTGTGCGAATGCTTTGTAATTTATGCACACTCATAGAAGAAAAGTGTTTTTTTTCTTCAAGAGAAGAGATTTTAGTTTCAAACTTAGGTAATAAAGTTCTGATAACTTTAGCAACATTATCATATTCCTCTATTTTTTCCCCAAGTCCTTTTCTAGCATTTACAAGTTCATCTACACAAAGAAAATAATTTTCCACTGATTCATCATCATTCATTTTTAAAGCATCAAATTGTGTCTTTAAAGTAATCAATTTAGATTCTTTAACCTTTTCATCTCCTTGATAAATAGACTCAAGATTTCTCCATACCTCATTTGTTGATTTGAGGTACATAACTTTAACAAACACTTCTTTTGATAACCCACATAGAATAGAAAAATGAGCTCTTTTATCAAGATCGAATTTCATTTTTTCATCTATATTTGTAGGAACAATAGAGGGTATAGTATATTTATTAGCCACAACATCCCACATTCGGACATCCAAAGAATTTATAAAGGCTTCCATATTAACCTGCCAAAAAGTATAATCGGTACCATCAAACAAAAGACCTCTTGTGAGAGAGGCACCTTCCGACTGAGCCATTTCACTTTCCAAGACCTAGAATCAGTCCTAAAAAGGGCTCTTGGCTCTGATACCAATTGTAGAAAGTGAAACTATACTCTAAGAGGGGGAGGGGGTGAATTAGAGTACTCTAAAATTTACTTCACAATGATCAACTTCTTAAATTTTATCAATGTATCACAATAAGAAAAAGCTTGAATGAACAATGATCATTTGAATCATGAAAGATTAGATAGGTTTCAGACATGTAACCTAAGTAAAAGAACCAGACATGATAAAAAACCATAACACAAGAATGTGCTGAGTTGAAACCCTCAGAACCAAACTAGGTTCTATCATAGGGAAAAAACACTTTGTAAATCCTTTATTAAACCAATCCAATATCCAAATGTGCAGCTACAGCTGCAGGAGCTACAAATCCTTCTCATAAAAATGTTTCAAAGGTTTGGAATGATACACAAACCATTTATTTCAACTTTCACAAGTTCAACATTTCTCCTGATGTTTCATTACAACTACTTTTCAAACTTGAACTCTTATTTCATTCACATTCTCTCTGTATATTCAACTATATAAACACACACACACACACACACATATATACCTTCGAAAATAGCTGGATTTTTACATACATGTGAGTATATCAGTAACAAAATAGAATACAACTGTCGAATGATATAGTTCAACTGTCGGCCATGAAGAATTATAGAAACCCTATTCATCCAAATGCCAACCTCTGTTTCTTACAAGTCAAATTGAGGTTAACAAATAACTACCACATAAGCATGTAAATCGAATGATCATAACGGCCCATAAAAAATGCTTCACCACTTAATGCAAACAAACCATAGTTTGCAGGATCATACCTGGTCACGTATGGTTACCGTAATAGAGTAGTTGAAACCATTCCAAAAAAACTGCAACCATTTTAGTTAAAGAATCAAACTATTTGTAATATGAATGCATACTTCCTCACAGCCCGTTGAGAATAGGGCTTCAAAAAACAAAGCAACCAAATTCTTCCTCCCAGCCATTTTAGGGCATTGAAAGACAAAACAAACCAAAGCCTTTCATATTATGCCCTTTGCAAAAACAAATGATAATTTGAGATTTGCAAGTGACTTAGTCTTAAGTTTGCAAACCTTAACTTGAGCACAAACTCAAGTTCTTTACCTAAGTCAAACACCTTAATCATGAGTTTCAAAATAATGCCATGTAAATAACACTACAAACAGGTGCCTTTAAATATTTCCATGCAAAATACATGTGTCACAATCATCAAGGACAAACTAACAGTGGGGTCAATAACATGGAGTCAGATTTCATACTATTTATGGTTTGCCAGTAACTAGTTGTGTGAATATGTGAATTTAGCTCAACTCATGATCATGTGTAGTATATATTTTGATAAAGATCACCTTCACTAAATAAAAATGCCTAGATACATATGACCATCATAGTAATTTCATAGTTAATACCCTAGGCTATACTCAAAGACAAAAATTTATTACTTGAATTCCCAGATCGTAATACTTTGTTAGCTTGTGGTGACTGATCAGGAAAGTACTGTACACTTTTCATTCATTGTGGGTAGTATGCAGCACAAAATTTGAAGATTATTGTTCCTCTAATGATATTTGTAGGCAGAAAACTATACCAATGACTCCACAAGAAAATGGAGTGGTTCAATGCATGAACAAGACAATAATGGAGCATGCAAGGAGTATGAGGTTGCATGCTAGGCTGCCCAAAAACATGTGGGCAGAGCCTGTGAACACTACTATTAATTTAATCAATAGAGGCCCCTCTACTCCTTTGGACTGTGGTATTCCAGAGGAAGCATGGAGTGGTAAGAAGGTGAGTTATTCTTTTCTCAAAACCTTTGGTTGTAAAGCTTTTGCACTTATAGATTCTGAAAACAGAACCAAGCTGGAAGCTAAGTCAAAGAAATGTGTATTTGTTGGATATGGCATTGATGAATTTTGTTATAGGCTTTGAGATTTTGAAAATCATAAAATTGTAAGAAACAGGGATGTCATATTCAATGAGAAAGTATTGTACAAAGATATGTTGCAACAACATGAGAAGAAAGAAAATGACTATGTAGTACTAGATGATAATCCAAAAGTTGATGTTCTAGTAGTTCCTTATGCTTTGCAACAACAGCAACAACAAATACCACACACCCCAGTGAATGTTAGACGGTCAACAAGGCTAAGTGACCTCCAGAGAGATTATCTCCCTCTTTGTATTCTATTTTATTAATAGATTCTGGTGAACTTGAATGTTATAATGAAGCTGTGCAAGTGGATACAAAGCTATAGTGGGAGTCTACAATGACAGATGAAATGGACTCCTTGCTAAAAAAATCACACTTGGGATTTATGCAAGTTACCTACAGGTAAAAGGGCTCTACAAAATAAATGGGTTTACAGGATAAAAGAAGAGGATGGAGGTAAGAAAACATTTAAAGCCAAGTTCGTTGTAAAAGGATTTGCACAGAAAAAGGGCATTGATTTTGATGAGATATTTTCTCCAGTTGTTAAAATGACTTCTATCCATACTGTTTTAAGTATTGTGGCTACTGAAGATTTTCATTTAGAGAAACTTAATGTTAAAATGGCTTTTCTTCATGGTGATTTGGATGAAGAAATATATATGGTCCAGCCACAAGGATTTGAGGTCAAGGGTAAGGAGAATTTGGTGTGCAGATTGTAGAAAAGTTTATATGGCTTGAAGCAAGTACCTCGGCAACGGTATATTAAATTTGACACTTTTATGAATGAGCATGGATATAGTCGGTGTCATTCTGACCATTGTGTTTATTTTAAGAGGTTGGATGATGACAGCTACATTATTTTATGTTTATATGTTGATGATATGCTTGTAGCTGGGTCTAACATGGATCACATTAAGGGGTTGAAACAATAGTTAGCACATTCATTTTCTATGAAGGATTTGGGGGCATCAAAACAAATCCTTGGTATGAAGATTTGTAGAGATGGGAAAAATAGGAAATTGTCTCTATCTCAGGCTGATTATATTGAGAAGGTGTTGTAACGTTTCTCTATGGAGAATGCCAAAGCTATCAGCACACCTTTGCCTGGACATTTGAAATTGACTAAGGATATGTGTCCCAAGACACCAGAAGAAGAGACTAAATGTCTAATGTACCTTATGCTTCAGTTGTAGGGAGCTTAATGTATGCTATGGTATGTACTAGGTCATATATTGCACATGCAGTGGGAGTCATTAGCCGATATATGAGTAACCCTAGTATTGAGCATTGGAATGCAGTCAAATGGATTCTCAAATATTTGAGAGGTACATCTAGTAAGTGTTTACACTTTGGGGTTTCTACTACTACTGTACAAGGCTATGTTGACTCAGATTTGGCAAGAGATATAGATAGCAGGAGGAGTACTACAGGTTATGTATTTACTATTGGTGGGACAGCAGTGAGTTGGATTTCTCAACTAGAAAAGGTGGTTGCTTTATCCACTATAGAGGCAGAGTATGTTGCTGCTACAGAGGCAGCCAAGGAGATGACATGGCTTCAATTCTTCATGGAAGAATTGGGACATCCTTAGATGGGTAATTTTCTGCATACAGATAGCCAAAGTGCCATTCATCTTGTGAAGAATTCTGCTTTGCACTCAAAGACAAAACACATACAATTGCGGTACCATTTCATTCAGTCAGTTTTGGATGATGGGCAGTTAAAGCTAGAAAAGATACATACAGATGATAATCTAGCAGATATGTTTACAAAGGTAGTAACAAGGGAGAAGTTGAACTCCTATTCAACTTCGGTTGGTCTACTAGACTAAATAGAATAAAGGGACAGTTGAGTCCAGGGTGGTTGGATCTAGTGGGAGCCTCACAGGGTAGCAATTTAGCTACATAATCAGTCTCCAAGTGGGAGATTATTTTTTGGTGTGTAGTCTGATCAGTCTCCAAGTGGGAGATTGTTAGCTTGTGGTGATTGATCAAGAAAGTACTATGTAGGAAAGTACTGTACACTTTTCATTCATCATGGGGTTGACACGCCAAACATTTCCCTAGGTTGACTCATCAAGCCTTTTCTTAGGTTGACTCGTCAAGCATTTTAGGGTTAACTTGTTAACCGACATAAGCCTTGTTATATTGGCTTAGGGTTAGGGATTTCATTATGATGTATGATTTTAGTACTTGCAGTGGAATTGAGCTATAAGGGATTACAGATGGTAATCAGGTTGTAATCAATGGATAATAAAATATTAGACTCATTGTTGGTGGACGTAGCCCAGGGATTGGGTGAACCACGTTAAATCTTTGTGTCTTATGTTCTCTTCTATGTGGTTTATTGTTTTCTGATATTGGTTATATTTGCACATAATTGTTATTTATGCCTTGTTAATTCTAACATACTTTACAAATGCAAAAGTTACAGGTACCTATAAACAATATTATGTTTCCTTTGGTCATTATGCAATAGAGATTAGAGAGAGAATGAATCAACTAATGAATAAAAGAAGAAGCTAAATAAAGAAGGTAATTAAAATTTAGTTTCTCCGAGAGTAGCATTAGAAAGGAATTCAATATATAGTATACATGATAAAAGGCAAGAATTTTAGTACTACTGCACTTATCGCAGCAATTGAGACATGGTTGCCTCTCATTCATAGCTTAGCGAAAAAAGAAGAAAGAATAAAAAAAGAGTGTTTCTAAGACATTTCCTTATTTCACTTACTATCTCATGACTATTCAACTAGATGCAACCAGCATTAAATGATTCATGTTTGTTTTTTAACTTGTCATTGATTAAAATAAAAGCCTCTAATACTAGTAGGAAGTTTGAAGGATTTTTAGTTCTCTATGGCTGGCTAGTGCACCATAGGCAACAAAGGAATATAAGCTAGCTTAGAAACTTTTGGTTGCCATTAAACTCCGCAGTCATTAACTAGCATTGTTTCAATGTTTGACATGCAATACCTATCATAAATCTATAAGGCTTGGTTAAATTCCGGACAGAATGCATCAAAGACAAAAAAAAAAAAAAAGGGAAGTCAAATTATTATTTTTTAGATTTGCAAAAATATGGTGATTTTTTTGCAAATTTTGGTGGTTTTGCAAAATGTGCAGATCATGAAGAACAAATGCTGAAAATTTAGCAAAAATATATTGTGTTTTCAATTTTTTGAAATTCTTTTTTTTATATGAAAGATCAACATAGGCCAGCTAAGCCCATTCATCCACCTTGTCACCATTAATTACTTGCAAGGAGTGGGCACGTCATGGGATGTGGTGGGAATGGTCCTTTTTCATTTGCACATGTCTCCTCCTATACAAATCTGAAATATGTATCAAATCACCCATCTTATCCTGTAGGAGTCTAACATGAATAATAATTAAATAAATAATTCTTTCACATCAAAATCATCAATATGTACAAACATTGCAACTAAAAGAGCTCGTTTGGTTCCTGGTATTAACCTGGAATAGTCATTATTTAATGCGAGAATTAACTAATTCGCCATTTGTGGCCATTTTTTGAATTCCCTAATTAGAAAATTAATCCCCATTTTTGGGCCAATGCTTGGATTAATTAATTCCAAAAAAAACCTGGAATTCTTTTCTTATTCCAGAATAAGCTTTTCATGGATTTGAAATTACAAAAAAATTTATAAGTTTTTCCCGTTCGTGCGTGAACAGTTAAGGGATTATAATCTTATTTTTTAATAATTTTTTTTGTTTTATAATTTTTATTTTTATTTTTAATAAAAAAAATTTAATAATATTTTTTATAATCTTATTTTTTTAACTTAATAATACATATTTTAATTTAAAAATATATAAGTTAAAAATACATATACATTTTAATTAAAAAATTGGCAACAAAAATGATAAGTTCAAAAATTAAAATTTGTAAGAAAACATTTTTTTTTAATAATTATAATTTTTTGATAAGTTAAAAATACATATTGTTCAAATTAATTAAAAAAATGAAAAATAATCTTTATTCCAATTCCACATTATAGATTATTCCAGCTTTCATTTTCACAATTAATTAATTCGAAAATAGGTCCTTATTCTAGAATAGGCCTATTCTGAATAAATTAATTCCATGCATCAAATAAGCAAATGGTTTAATGTTACTACTAGAAGACAATTTTCAGCTAGTCTATGAAGATTGAATGAGAATAAAATATTTCAAAAATATTTTTAGGTATTGCATATGATGTACACATTGGTGATATCAATAAATTAGAAGAGTAAAATGGATTTCAAAGTATGTTTAAACTTTACTCTATCTTACCTATCTTTTAGCCTACTATTGCTCTGACTAATATTTGATTTTTTTTAAAGTTGGTTTTAAAAGTTTGAAATAAATATAGAAAGAAAAGAAGATCATTTTTTAATTTTTATTTGTACTAAGAATAATTTTCATTTAAAAAAGAAATTAGAAAGAAAAAATTATTTATTTTTATTTTACAAAATTAATTAAAAAATGATAATAGAATCATTCTAAGATTTTTAAGCCGATAGGCTTTATGTGGGAGCTTTGCTCCCGAAAAATTATCAGCCCCCTTCCCGGATTGTTTTCTTTTCCAGCCATGGAAGATAGTTCAGATTTGTTTCCCTATTTTTTATTTGAAATTGGCAAAAGATTTTAAAATAAAAAATAGCAAGTTACCTTGTTTTTCTCCTATTCTTATCCCTATTTTTTTGGCTTATTCAAATCCATATTGTTTTAGTATCATTTATTTATAAGATGATTTTCTTGTGTCATTTGTTGAATAATTTCTTTCCAGACTATGCAATTTCTTCATTTTTTTTTCTTGTTTTCTTTCTCTTAGATTTTTAATGTTTATATTTTCAATTTTGTAATTTGATAGACAAAGATTTGGGATTTATGGTTGATTGTCTGATTTAATAGCTGCAGGAAAGCTTAATGTAAGATCAAGACAAAAAATGAATTAGGGTAGATGTGCAATGCATCATTCTTTTTCTAATGCATAAGCTATGGCTACTCAACACAGTTGTTGAATGGAGTAATCTTGTAGGCATTTACTGAGGTGTAGAATCGGCTTACTTAAATCTAACAGTCATACTGACATTAATCTCACATCGAAAATAAGGGATGACTTTGTTTATAAGGGAGTTACTGAGATTTTATGATAAACTTATGGTTCTTATTTTTCATTCTTTTCTTCTTTTATACAATTTATTCCATTTTTTTTAACTTGATTTACATGGAAGGAGAGCTGAATTTTGTGAGTTCAAAAAATATTTGGCATTTAATTATTTTGTAACATCTGAAATAGGAGAATTAAAAAGAGAATATAAACTTATGTTTGCGTATCATATGATAAATCCTTCAATGAACTCATATTTGTGTATCAATAAACAAAGGATGCTACATAAATCCAAGCCAAAATTTCCCCCTTCAAGTGAGTTTGAAAAGTATTCTGAGATACAAATTTTCTCAGCAGGAGGGAGCTAAATTTATTTAAACTTCCACTGTGTATTTTTCTCCTACTAGTGCTGGCATTTTCTTTGTGACTTATTTTTTTGTTTTAGTTGGAAGGAAGTCTTGAATAAGTCGTTGGTTTCATGAATATTACTTGGCAATGTAACATATATGATTAATTTTGATATGAATGTAGCATCTTCCTTGCTTAGTGCATCTAGGTTATCTGCATATTTGATTCTCAATGTGCTTCAGCAAGTGGCAAGAATAAAGAGTGAGTTATCTGGCGCTATTCTCTTTAATCTTTTGTAATAATTTATCTTTAAATGGCTTGAATTCATTAGGAAATCTATGAAATCTTTTATATGCATTAAGATTTTTTATTTTTTTTCTTCTCCCGTTAGGTGGGTACTTACCTTTATTTACAAATTGTGGAATTTCAGTGCTATTATTCACAAGAAAATTTTGCAGCTCTCTTTATTGGTCATAAATAAAAATTTATTATAGAATTTTTTGTTTGTTTTCATACATATTAAGGGATTATTTTGTATAGTTTCTTTCTATTTCTATGGATTTCTAATTTATTTTGTATAGTTTCTTTCTATTTCTATGGATTTCTAATTTAGATTCTTGATTAATGACTATTTTTTAAAATTAATGACCATTTTTAAATCTTTTATAATATATTTTCTTGATTAATGATTGTTTTAAAAATTACAATGAGATTGACATAATTGTTGGATTTTTTAAAAATTTATTATTCAATTAGTTATATAGTTTAATAGTTTTTAAGATTTATTATAGACAATTTTAATATATTGAGCTAAAAATATGAAATAGTTAGGATATATATGTTTAAAGGCACTTATATTAAATTTTTTTAATTTTTAATTTTATAATTTAAATATATATTAAAAAATTAATGAGTTTGAACAGGGACATTTTGATTTAATTTTGATCTATTTGTATTTTAGAAATTCAAAAATTAATTTTACTAATATACAAAAAAATAAAAATGCTATTTTTATTAATATATATAGAAACAATAAAGAATGTTATTTTGTGTTTGCAATATTATAATAAATACATAAAGTTTGATTTTTACTATTTTTTAACTCTTTTTCACATTTATATGGCAGATTTGTTATTTTGTGTTTCATTTATCATTTATTTGCTATCAATATTATGCAATAAACTACTTAAATTTCAACAAATATCATTCGGAATAAAACCTAATTCCTATCGGCTCATCGTTGCATGTACAAAAACATGCAACTGCTAGTTATTTTAGAAAGAAAGAAATAATTTTTTTTTATTAAGCCGATAGGCTTTGTGTAGGAGTTTTGCTCCCAAAAATTACTCTTTTTGTCGGGAAGTTTTCAGCCCTTCTCTCTTTTTTTTTGTTTGGATAATGGACTGAAACACTATTTTTAGGTGACTTATTTTTCTTGCCTGTTTTTGTGATTTTTTTAGTTGCCCTTATCCCACTTTCTAAATCTCACAAGCTCCGAGTTTCTAATTTTGGGTGCTATCTCTATTTTTAGCTCCTAATCTTATGGCCTTTTTTTGCTTTCGTTTATAAACACAAATTATTTCATTCAAGCTGGAAAATCTTATATGGTAAGATTGTTGTGAAGATAATTTTGAAAAAAGAAGAGAAAGTTAGGTATGGATTAACCATTTATTCTATTGAATGCCCTATAATTTTCTTGAATGATCAAATTGTAGTTCGATTTTCGTTTAAATTTCTTATACATGTTTTACAAAGTTTTAGATATTTTTTTTAACTAGGGTTTAAGCTTTTCTTGTTATTGATCCAATCAGAGATGCCTTCATTCTTGGTTCACTGGATCGGATCGTAATTTGAGTTATTGTTATTGATGGAACTGGAGATCCCTTTTCAAATCAATATAGTGTTTGCCATTTTCGTTGAAGTTCTAATTGGAGCTACTCCAGAAGCTCAGTTATGTGCCTTATTGCATGGTTTGGGTGTGTTGTCGAGGCGATGTATTTTGTTTCGGAAGGAGTTTAACTTGAAAAATTGTTTCGGGAGGAATTTTTAATTTTGATTTCTATTACATAATCGTCTATATGGTTTTGTTAATTCTTAGCGGAAAAGTGAGCTTGGGAAATTATGCCCACATGAGACTATCCACCTTACTCGCTATCCGCTTCAAAGTACATCCATTTTTTCCAATATATGAAACGTATATACCGAAGGCTATCCGCTTCGAAGTCTCAATAGTTCTTTGCATGTTCTCTGGAAGTTGTGGGCTCCCCTTCTTAGGTTTCAATAACCATTTTCTAGCCATGCTTTTCTTATACAAAGTTTTACCCCTTACTAAATAATGTATAGCAACGTGCTCTATTTATACTTTTATGTTTTGCAATAATTCGGCGAATCGGCAGGGAAATGCCGACAAAGTCATTAAATCTACTTCATATATGCAAAACATCAGTTTGGAAGTTTGTACGACCCATTCAATATTTCCATTTTGTGTACAACCTGCAACAAGATACTCCCTAAGACCGCAGTCTGTGGACCTTTCTGTCAAAAGTGTGTATGCCTTGCATATGCTTCCATTGATTGTGAATATGTTTCTATCATGGGCATTTTCCTCTATAATATATGAGAAATCTACTTATCGTGCATTGGCAGTCCCCCTGCAAAATAGACATCTCTGAAATGACAAACCTTGATCGGTCATTGCCACTCGTTGGAGAATGCTTCAAAAATCAATTCACTAAATCCATTTTCGTGCATATCCTGCAAGTCCAATGCCTCCCACGAGACGACATTTCCACTTTTTACATAAATGTCTGCTAGGGCATTAATAAATGCTCGTGCGCTGCTCCATGCATCCATAAATGCTCATGCTCTGTTTCCATGCTTATTCACAACACAAGCATGGAGGATGTTGTCCTTACAACACTGAGTGAATTGCTTGAAAGTTTCTAGAGCCTTTTCAAAAAATCTATTTTGTGTGTATACGCTGCAGCCATTCCACATCTTGCAGGGCATTTCCAACCATAATTTATTTTGCATCCATTTGGGTAAGGGTGTTTATTAGAGCTCTTTACTCTTCTCTACAATTTTCCCTAACCTTTTATCTCCTAGATATCAAGCAATGAGCTACAAGTCAGCATTTGTGCATCCCACTACAAGAAAACTAGTCATGTCTGTGTACTGCCAGGGTATTTCCACTTGTAATGATTGGTAAAAATCCCTACACCATTTATGCTTCAAGGGATGTTTGATGTTCGCATTAGTAAATAAATTAATTCCAGAGGTATTGATGGTTAGTGATACAGTAAATATAATACGAAAAACTTAGAGCCTTAATTTCATAGCATTGATGACAACTACTCTCAACTTCTCTGCAGCTGACTACTAGCTCTCTATACATTTAATTCTGGTTTTTTCCCTCAACGTTGTCACTTTGACTGTTTTGCAAGACTTCTTTTCAATGTATGCAATTTTTGGAATGGAAAATGACAAGAGTAAAAGTTTTGTGGATTACGATTTAAAAAATAGAAATTTATAATTATAAGCCAATACACACAGGCATGTACGTCTAAATAAACATTAGGTTACTACAATTATATAGACCCTTAAAAAAAAATCTTTCACAATTTAATAATAGAGTCCTTTATCTATTTAATACTTCACAATTTATTAAATGGTAGGCTTTTATCTATTTATTACTTTTTTCATTGTGCATGGATCTTGTTTTTGTGGGTATCTAAAAATGTTATTTCTGTTTGAGGAACTTGATAAAATTGAAAAAATTGTTTTGTTCCTTACATGCATGTTTTGACATAATAGCCTAGGAGTTGCATGATCTGAATTCATTATTCACTTTTCTAATTATTTGGTTTCTCAAGCCTCAATATCTACCATAGGAGAAGAAGGCTTTTTGAATGATCTGCGTAATGTATTTTTGTTGAAGTTTTAGATCACTCTGGGCGATGCATCATCAGGATACAGATGTTATCATTTGCATCTTTCTCATGTTTATATTCTGATATTTATAATTTTATTCATGAATTATGATAAGTTCTCAACTATTATGTGTTGGTTATTTTTTAATTTCTTTTACATGGGATTATACACATGTTCTAGATATACTCCACACCTATAGAGACTTCTCTATATGGTTATATGTTATTGATTTTTTATTGGAATAAGGATTTTGAAAGTTTATATGACCAGCCACAAATGATTTAAGTCCGTTTTAACAATACTGATTATAGGGGAATAAATTTAAATAAAAAAATATTGTGTTATTGACATATATTTATCATAAATTATAATTAATGTCTCTTGGATTTTGGATGTCAATCAGTAAGTCTATGCTTTCTCAATCTTCTTGTTTTAGTACAATTGTTTCAAAAATTAATTTGTATTCATATTTATATTTGTTTCATATTTATGTTTAATTATGCAAATAATAATATGTCAAATTGTTATATGCATGACCGAATACAGTCAAAACTAACTATGACATTGCATGACTATTTAAGCTTCACCAAATTTAATATCAATTTGATGTTCTTTTGTAAATCAAACTAAACCACTTCCATTATTGGGTTGAATTTTTATTTGTCGATCTTATGTGCTATCTTTGATACGTTTTGGAACACTCAGAACTACACCATATGAGGGATTTTCATTGTTTTGTGAAGAGATGGATTAGAAAATTTAGAATTAGATTTGCAACCTTATGCTTCCTTAAGCTTGTACCAGTTCTTTGGTTACTTTGTAATAAATACATACATTATGAATGGGAGATTATCACCTTGCTTTCAAAGAAAAGAACATTATTTTGTGCTACATTTATGACAGGAATTAATGTTATATTGTGGATTGCATTAATTGGATCATTAGTGCTTATTGGAAGCTTTCATACTCAATCTTCAATACCTAGAAAGAAATTTTCTATCTTTTGTTATTTCATGCTTGCTGTTGAAGTTGTAAACATTGATGTTCCATCATATTTATGATGCTATAACCTTTGTTTTGGCTAAAACAACCTCAAAATTGCATTTGGTAGTAGTTCACTTTTGTGACATTTTTTTTTGTAATATTTTATGTAACACAATATCATTGATGGAGCAACTTTCATTATGATTTGAGTAAAAAATGAAATTGCACTTGGCAGTAAATCAATTTTAAATTATTGTTATAACTTTGTTTTTTTGTCTTCAAATTATGGTGATGTATTGAACTTAGAAGCTACTCCTTAACTATAGTTAATTATCATTGAATAATTAAAAATCCATGTAATATGTTCACTCTTATCATTACAAGGAAGATTTTCTCTTGTACTATTCTAAACATTCTAGAGTAAATGAAACTTGGAAAACAAGAGTCATTCATATCATAAATGTGATGACCCCTAACAAACTTCATATGTTCTTCATTGATTTGTCAACTTTTTAGTATTGAACTATTGTAGAAAACTCTTATATTATAAAAAGATATAATATAATGAACCTAGTTAAATTTCATTGCAAATGATCACTGTCAAATTATGAATTGCTCTAAATTTTCTTTTCTTTTCCCATCAACTTGATAGTATAAATTTTCTTTCATCATAGAAGGATTTGTGTATCTTATTGCTTTAACACAAAAAAGCTTAAATTAGCATGCATCTATGTTCAATCTGAAAAAAAATATCAGCTAGGAACATTTTGTTGGAAACAATTGTCTGAAGGAAATTGCTACTCAATTATGTATTGTCTTTGATGTCACACTATGTCATCGTCCGCAGCAATCAGTACCTACCGAGCTCAGTCGATCTGCCAAATAGGAATATTAGTGCGTACCGAGTCCACTCGGTTATCAAAGAAAATCAGTGTCTACCGAGTTCACTTGGTTACCAAGAAGAAAAAGATAGTGTTTACCGAGTTCAATCCGTCATCGAAGAAAAGATAGTGTTTACCGAGTTCAGTCAGTCATCGAAGAAAAGATAGTGTTTACCGAGTTCAGTCGGTCATCGAAGAAAAGATAGTGTTTACCGAGTTCAGTCGGTCATCGAAGAAAAGATAGTGTTTACCGAGTTCAGTCGGTCATCGAAGAAAAGATAGTGTTTACCGAGTTCAGTCGGTTATCAAAGGTAAAGGATTGTCGGTGTTTACCAAGTTCCCTCGGTCACCGAAAGATTATAGAAAGTTATGGTCACCGAGCACTGTCGGCCCTTGAAGGACTTTTGCAAATAGAGTTTGCTTAATTCAGCCGACTGTTATACTAAATAATGTCGATTTGTCAAATCCAAAATCATATAAATAAAAGGTCAAATGTGAAAAATATATATACAAACAGCAGAAAATTTACAGAAGAAAAGAAAGAAAGGTATATGTGAATTTGTGAAGGATGTTCAGATATCCTTGAGGAGCAGCAGAGATTTATTCGATCAGAAAGGATCAAACTTATGCAGAACAGAGATCTGTAATCAGAAAGACAGTTGCATTATTATATAGGTCACTTTTTCATTGTTACCTTCTTATCATTGTAACAGTGAATTCTAAATCTCTTAACCGAGTTGGTTTAACAACCATAATGTAAATCCTCTAACAAGGTGACAATTCCATTGAATTGTTTTCAAGACCTCTTACCAGGCCACTCCTTGCAGGGTGGTTTAAATCCTCTAACAAGGTCACACCTAACAGTGTGTTTTGTAACCTTTTACCGGGTTGGCTTCTAACCGGGCATCACTTCAGAAAAGTGAAAATCAGTATCTAGATACATTGGTGGTTTTTCCCATATTGGGTTTCCACGTTAAATCTTGTGTCTCTTGTGTTCTTAATTGCTTTCTCAATCATATACATGTGCTGATGAATATCTAAAGATAATATTGCTAATACTTTCTGCATCTTCAAAGTTACTGCAATCTATTTATCGAGTGCTAAAACAGATAACATTGTTAAGATATCCTAAGGGATCTGCAAAGAATTAATTGTGAAGTGTTTTTATGGTTGACTGATTCACCCCCCCCTCTCAGTCACTTCATCCATATTCCATCAATTGGTATTAGAGCATTTGGTGCTTGCAGGAAGGGTTTCAAGGACCTAAGCTAAAGATCAGGATGTCTTACAAGAGGGAAATTCCAAAGCTCAACAGAGATAACTTTTTAGCATGGCAAGGTCTCATGCGACTTCATCTGGCTTCCATTGGTGATTCAGGATGCAAATACATTGATGAAGAATACACAATTCCTAATGGCGCATTAACTATTGAAGACATTGCAGATAAAAAGACTCACAACACCATGATGATAGACATTGCATCTGCTCTCAGCTATGAAGAATTTGATGATATTAAAGACTGCACCACTGCATATGAAATGTGGGTGGCACTGAAGAAAATATATGGTGGTGATGCAAATGTGAAAAGAGCCAAAGCAGAAAGCCTAAGAGGACAGTTTGACAAGATAAATATGAGGGAAGATGAAAACATTGCAAAATATGTTGAAAGAATCAAAGCAAGCGTAAGTGCAATTAGAGCTTTTGGAGGAACAATCTCAGATGAGACTGTTATAAGTAAGGTACTCAAAACACTACTCCCTATCTATGCAATAAGAGTATCAGCTATTCAAGAAAGAAGATGTGAAACAAACCACAATATAACTTTGGATGCTTTAGTTGGAAGATTGACAGCTTTTGAATTAGACAACTATGATAACTATGTTCCTAGTTCCAAAAATATTGAATCAGCATTTGAGGCCAAGGTTTCACTAAAGAAGAACAAGAAAATTAAAGAAGTTCAGTCAGAAAGTGAAGAAGAATCAGAAGAAAGTTCTGATAGTGATCTTGAAATTGTAGAAGCATTACTTGCAAAGAAGTACTCTAGAGGGAAAGGTAAATATAAAGGTAAAACTCCTTTAATCTATTTTTCATGTGAAGAAATTGGACATATTGCAGCTAGGTGCCCAAACAAGCAAGTCAAAGAAGAAAAGAGAAGTCACAAGTACTATGGCAAAAAGAATTTCAAATCATACAAGGATAAAGGTAAGAAATCATGTTTTATGGCTAAAGATTCTGATGATAGTGAAGAAGAAATTGTCTTTATTGCTATAAAAGATGAATCTGATGATGATGAAGATAAGATGGCACTTATTTCTCATATAAGAAAAGATGATATATGGATAATAGATAGCGGATGTTCACACCACATGACTGGTGACAAGACAAAATTTGAATATCTAGAAGACTGTGATAGTGGTAATGTAAGATTTGGAAACAATGAACCTTGTTGTATAAAAGGAAAAGGAAGAATCTCTTTAACCAAAGAACTCATATGTGATAATGCTTATTGGGTTGAAGGACTAAAACATAATCTTTTAAGTGTAGCACAGCTAATCAACACTGGTTTCAAGGTTGAATTCATGAATGGTCAAGCAAGACTGCTGGATGGAAAAGGAAAACTCATTGGATCAGGCAAACAAACAAAAGGTAACTTATTTTATCTTGATCTCAGTGAATATTCATGCTTTATTGCTCAAATAGAAGAAAATTGGCTATGGCACAAAAGGTTATGTCATGTGAATTTTGATAACATGATAAAAATAAGCAAATTCAAGAAGGTTAGAGGCATTCCTACTTTGAAGAAACCTGACACTGGTCTATGTAAGAATTGTCAGATTGGCAAAATGAGTAAAACTAGTTTCAAGAGTAAGAACTATCAGTCTAAAGAAATTTTGGAAATTGTGCATACTGATTTATGTGGACCTATTGGAATACAAAGCTATACTGGAGATAAATTCTTTATTCTTTTCGTTGATGATTATTCTAGAATGATGACTGTTATGTATTTAAGAGAAAAATCAGAAGCATTTGAAAAGTTCAAATGGTACTTAGCAAGAGTAGAAAAAGAAACAGGGAAAAGATTGAAATGCTTAAGATCAGACAGAGGTGGTGAATTCATCTCCCATGATTTTAACAACTTCTGCATTGAAAGAGGAATCAAAAGACAGGTATCAGCTCCTAGAACTCCTGAGCAGAATGGAATAGCAGAAAGAAGAAACAGATCTATTATGGATTGTGCAAGGACTCTAATGATAGAAAAGAACATCGCTATAAAGTACTGGAAGGAAGCTATCAGCACTGCAGTTCATACCTTGAACCGAGTACAACTGAAGAAAGACACATTCAAAACTCCTTATGAATTATGGTATGGCTATAAACCCAATGTAAGTTACATGAAAATATTTGGTAGCAAGTGTTATATCTTAAAAGAATCCAGAAGAAATAAATTTGATGTGAAAAGTGATGAAGGAATATTCCTAGGATATTCTAGCAAAAGCAAGGCATACAAATGTCTGAACTTATCTACTCACAAATTCATAGAAAGTATACATGTAAAATTTGATGAGTTTGCAGAAAAGACTGAGGAAGAAAGCAAAAGGGAACCTGAGAACTACAGAAGATTCGTTTACATTGAACCTGAAACATTGGCAGACACAACTATCAGTAAGGAAACTATATCTACCGAGCCGAGCACAGTTATCGAGTCACAGGAAGAAGTTCAAACCGAGTCACAGGAAGAAGTTCAAACCGAGTCACAGGAAGAACTTCAGACCGAGTCTCAGCCTGAAGTTACCGAGCAAATATCTACCGAGCCCGAGCAACCTGAAGAAGAGATCCTAGAAGACAACAGCATGAATCATTCAAGAGGCAAGGAACCTATACTAGCCAAATATGTCAGAAGACATCATACACCAGATCAAATCATTGGAGACAAATCAGACGGTACTATGACAAGAAGCAAGCTAAAAGGTACATGTCTGCTTACTGATTTTGAACCTAGAAATATCAAAGATGCATTGGAAAATGAAAGTTGGATTGAAGCAATGAATGAAGAATTAGAACAAATACAAAAGAACAAAACTTGGACTCTTGTACCTAGACCTAAAGATAAGAATGTAATTGGAACAAAATGGGTATTCAGAAATAAACTGAATGAAGATGGTCAAGTATCTAGAAACAAAGCTAGACTGGTATGTAAAGGTTATTCTCAAGAAGAAGGTATAGATTATGGAGAAAATTTTGCTCCTGTTGCAAGATTAGAAGGTGTAAGAACTCTACTTGCTTATGCAGCACACAAAGGATTTAAGGTATATCAGATGGATATAAAATCTGCATTTCTCAATGGAATTCTTGATGAAGAAGTCTACATTGAACAACCTGAAGGTTTTGTTGATCCAGATAAAAGGGACATGGTCTGCAGGTTACACAAAGCATTGTATGGTTTAAAACAAGCTCCTAGAGCATGGTATGAAAGACTCCATAACTATTTGATTCAGATTAATTTCAAAAGAGCTAATGATAACAACAATCTGTATATTAAAGAAGGACCGAATGACAAAATTGTATTGGCAGAAATATTTGTGGATGATACTATATTTACAGGGAATGAGGATCAGTGCAAAGAATTTTCAGAGCAAATGAACAGAGAATTTGAAATGTCTATGTTTGGTTTAATAAAATTCTTTGTTGGTCTTCAAATTCAGCAAAGCAAGAATGGTATATACATTACTCAATCCAAATACATTAAGGAGATACTTAAGAAGTTTGGTATGGAAGATTCAAAACCAGTTGGTACACCCATGTGTACTGGACTGAAACTTACCAAAAATGATGATTCAAAAGAAGTTGATTAGACCCTATACCGATCTATGATTGGAAAATTGCAGTATGTAGTACATACAAGACCTGATATTGCCTTAGCAGTCGGTATAGTAGCTAGATTCTCAGCAAAACCTAAGGAAAATCACATGATGGCAATCAAAAGAATCTTAAGATACTTAAGAGGAACTGAAGAATATGGTTTGTGGTATAAATTTGGAGGCAATCTAGACTTGAAAGTGTTTACTGATGCTGATTGGGCAGGAAACATTGATGACAGAAAAAGTACAAGTGGTGGAGCATTTTTTCTTGGAAAAAGACTGGTATCCTGGACTAGTAAAAAGCAGAATTGCACATCTCAATCCACAGCTGAAGCAGAATATGTTGCTGCTGCAGTAAACTGTTCAAATATTGTTTGGTTTAAACAGCTATTAGATGGTATGAAGGTTGAAATCAAAGAACCAGTTGTTATATTTTGTGACAATACCAGTGCAATAAACATCTCTAAGAATCTAGTGATGCATTCCAAAACCAAGCACATTGCTATTAAATATCACTTTGTCAGAGAATTGGTGCAGGACAAGGAAATCAGATTAGAATATATTCATACAAAAGAACAGATTGCAGACATTTTTACCAAACCATTACCTAAGGATGCATTTGTGTATCTAAGAGGTAAGTTAGGGGTCATTCCCCTATCCGAGGCTCACTAAATACAGTTTTAGTGATGCATCAACCAGAACATGATTGAAAATCAACTTGTTGATGCAGCATATTAAAGGAATCATTGCATATGAATCAGTACTTGAGGTACATTAATTTTCACCGGTAATATGTGAATTGTCTTTGGCATGTGCTGTCAAAGAGGGAGTGTTTGCTATGTCTTTGCTATTATTTTTCAAGAAATTTTCAATAGTCAGAAGGAAGAATTTTCAGGGTACAGGAAGTTTGCTGACAGAGGGAGATTTGAGTCTGAACCGAGCTAACTCTTTCAAATTTCTTATGCTATGACATATTGTCTTGCCATCAATGCCAAAGAGGGAGATTGTTGGAAACAATTGTCTGAAGGAAATTGCTACTCAATTATGTATTGTCTTTGATGTCACACTATGTCATAGTCTGCAGCAATCAGTACCTACCGAGCTCAGTCGATCTACCAAACAGGAATATTAGTGCGTACCGAGTCCACTCGGTTATCAAAGAAAATTAGTGTCTACCGAGTTCACTCGGTTACCAAGAAGAAAAAGATAGTGTTTACCGAGTTCAGTCAGTCATCGAAGAAAAGATAGTGTTTACCGAGTTCAGTCGATCATCGAAGAAAAGATAGTGTTTACCGAGTTCAGTCGGTCATCGAAGAAAAGATAGTGTTTACCGAGTTCAGTCAGTTATCAAAGGTAAAGGATTGTCGGTGTTTACCGAGTTCCCTCGGTCACCGAAAGATTATAGAAAGTTATGGTCACCAAGCACTGTCGGCCCTTGAAGGACTTTTGCAAATAGAGTTTTCTTAATTCAGCCGACTGTTATACTAAATAATGTCGATTTGTCAAATCCAAAATCATATAAATAAAAGGTCAAATGTGAAAAATATATATACAAACAGCAGAAAATTTACAGAAGAAAAGAAGGAAAGGTATATGCGAATTTGTGAAGGATGTTCAGATATCCTTGAGGAGCAGCAGAGATTTATTCGATCAGAAAGGATCAGACTTATGCAGAATAGAGATCTGTAATCAGCAAGACAGTTGCATTATTATACAGGTCACTTTTTCATTGTTACCTTCTTATCATTGTAACAGTGAATTCTAAATCTCTTAACCGAGTTGGTTTAACAACCATAATGTAAATCCTCTAACAAGGTGACAATTCCATTGAATTGTTTTCAAGACCTCTTACCAGGCCACTCCTTGCAGGGTGTTTTAAATCCTCTAACAAGGTCACACCTAACAGTGTGTTTTGTAACCTTTTACCGGGTTGGCTTCTAACCGGGCATCACTTCAGAAAAGTGAAAATCAGTATCTAGATACATTGGTGGTTTTTCCCATATTGGGTTTCCACGTTAAATCTTGTGTCTCTTGTGTTCTTAATTGCTTTCTCAATCATATACATGTGCTGATGAATATCTAAAGATAATATTGCTAATACTTTCTGCATCTTCAAAGTTACTGCAATCTATTTACCGAGTGCTAAAACAGATAACATTGTTAAGATATCCTAAGGGATCTGCAAAGAATTAATTGTGAAGTGTTTTTATGGTTGACTGATTCACCCCCCCCTCTTAGTCACTTCATCCATATTCCATCACATTTCAAACAATGATTCAATGCAATCTCTTTTACAAATGGCTAAGGAGAAAACTCTTTCCTTATGTTCATCTTTACATTATCATGCCCTGTACATTATTAAATGGATCCTAAGATTAGTCCTTAGACTAACTTCTTTTCTAGATCTCTTAATAGAGACAATATATTTCCTTAAGGAATGATCCTCTTGGTTTGATGGGTTAACTAGCATAACACATCTTGTTAGACTATCAATTCCATGTTTTTTTAATAGGGTAAGTGCACAAAAAAGGGGGACCAAATATGGGGTATAAGATGCCACTTTTTTCCTGAAATCGGCAAACTCTTAAATTCAACAAGAAATTGAAAATAGTTAGACTCAAAATTTTAAGATGCTACAACACCAAGAGTTGTAATTCTCTGAATCTAGCTCCTAAACTACTAATTTATTTTGAAAATGGTGCAGATTAAGGCCCTCAAAAAGGGGGAGCACAAAAAGTGGTCCTATTTTTTGTGAAAAAACATAACATAGCGTCTGATGTGCTCCCCCTAAAATGTTAACTTTCTTTTTGAATTTTTTTAATCACTCCAGTGAGAAGTTAGCTAACACCACGTAGTTTATCCCAGATTTTTTTGGCTAATTTTTTTATGAATGTATAATTTATTATGAATTTACGAAGTGCACACATCCTGAAAACATGAAATTTTTGTGTGCTCCCCCTATAAATCATTTAAAACTAATCAAAAATCAAATTTTCTTTTTTTTAAAGTGTGTAGAATGGAGTCTAGTTTCTAAAAATGTAACTTGTTGTAAAATTTGATGAGCCAGCCAAAATTTATGCCCAAAATACTACACATTGGTTTTTGACAAAAGACAGACATACACACAAAAGAAATTAGAGATGAAAAACTTAACATAATCATAATTCAAAATAAATTATATGCTTAGATAGCTAACAAAGAAATCTACAATATCACATTGTCTGATTTTAATGTTATTGAACCACGAGTAAACCTAATGAGGACCACACAAAAAAAGAAGTCATTTTTTTATATGTCTGCTGGAAAACACATCTCGGGCCTATTTGAATCCTCCAAGCCTTTGGGTTGGATCTCCAAGTCAAATCCAAGCCTTAGTCTTGGTGGATTCCAATGTCTTTAAAAGCACGCACACCCTATAGGGTGTGTGCGCTATAGTACAAGAACACTATTCAAACCTATGACTTCCATAGGGCATGTGTGCTATAGCACGAGTGCCCTATGGAAATCATAGATTTCAATGGTGAGAAACAAATATTTAGAAAGTGGCAGGGACTGAGAAGGAGAGGGGGAAGAGGGAGGCAGACGCAAAGAGAGAGAGAGAGCGTGAGAGAGAGACTAAGAGAGAAAGATGAAAGAGGGTGACAAGAGTCTCTCTCTCCCTCTTTCCTACCTCTCTCTCTCTCTCTCTCTAGTTTTGCATAGGGCACACATGCTATAGCGCACTCGTGCTATGCAAGAGTATGCATAACAATTTTTAAGTTTTGCATAAGGCGCATAGGCTATAGCGCACTCACGCTATGGAAGACTAAAATAAATGGTCTTCTTTGTTAAAGATCTCATGAAAGAGGCCCACTTTTTCTGTATGCTATCTAAGTTCTGCATTTTATCCGACAAATATTCACTTTTCATAGTGTTGAAAGTGACAAAGAAGCATATTCTATCAATTTGCACCATCTTTTTGTTTAAAAATAAACATTGAATTGTGATAGTCAATCATTATTCACCGAAATTTATCGATTGAGGTAATTTTTTTATTTTTTTACATGTCAAATGTGAATAAAGAGTGTTTTGGTTTATAATTGGTATGATATGGACTTGTTCAATACATAATTTGATAAATTGTAATAAATTTATATTATAATTTATCATATTGTAAGAGGTTTATATTATAATTTGACTTATTGTAATACAGTTATATTATATTTTTAAAATTGTAATCAATTCATATGTAGAAATCATCATCATGCCAAGGAAATGAGAAAAGTCTTTAACATCGAAAAAGCATGAAAGAGACAAAGAGAAGAAAAGGGAAAGAATGAGACAACTTCATGAACAAAAAAAATGGATACCATATAAGATGATTTTTCTTTCGATGAGGAACATGAAACATCAAT
Organism: Chamaecyparis obtusa; assembly: GCA_027943335.1. Classification (NCBI taxonomy): domain Eukaryota; kingdom Viridiplantae; phylum Streptophyta; class Pinopsida; order Cupressales; family Cupressaceae; genus Chamaecyparis; species Chamaecyparis obtusa. The sequence goes on from BSBK01013071.1 coordinate 87,197, forward strand.
ACAAAGTAAGAGAGAATTGGAATTAGAAACGAAAAGACAATGAATGAGAAACTTGCATGCAACAAGACAATTGAATTATGAAGATGCAGGCACATCATCTATGAGTTCCCAAGTTGATCTATCAGGTGCTACAGGACCATGTTTTTGGGGCCTACAATAACCTATCTCTATTTTCAGAGATTCAAGTTCGTTTATATTTGGCAACACAATCTCGATCGATGTAAAAACTCGAAGTGTTTCTCAGTTCAAACAACCAACATTGTGTATCTTTAAACCATCGGTCGTAGCCTCAAACCATCTATTCCAACAACTTTGAATGGCTCGATAAACGCTAGTGGCAACCTCATTTGGCACATAGAGTCGCTCAAACGTCGACGATGACTTTAGGCTGAAGTGTCCCTCAAGGTCCCATCAACAGGAAATTAGTGATCTTTATAGGGCCATATCTCAGAGCTCATGCGAGGTAACATCAATATGTTAGGTGCTACAAGACCATGTTGCCGGGGCCTACAATAACCTATCTCAATTTTCAGAGATTCAAGTTTGTTTATATTTGGCAACACATTCTCGGTCAATGTCAAAACTCAAAGTGTTCCTCAGTTCAAATGGCCAACATTACATATCTTTCAAACCATCGGTAATAGCATCAAACCTTCTATTCCAATAGCTCTGAATGAATGGGTAAATGATAGTGGCAACCTCATTTGGCACATAGATTCGCTCGAACGTCGATGATGACTCTGAGCTGAAGTGTCCCTCAACGTCCCTTTAGCATGAAATCGGTGATCTTTATGGGGTCATATCTCAGAGCTCGTGCAAGGTAGCATTAATCTGTTAGGTGCTACGAGACCATGTTGTTGAGGCCTACAATAACCTATCTTTGTTTTCAGAGATTCAAGTTCGCTTATATTTGGCAACACATTCTCAGTCGATGTCAAAACTCGAATTATTCCTTAGTTCAAATGGCCAACATTGCGTATCTTTCAAACCATCGGTCGTAGCATCGACCCGTTTGTTCCAATAGCTCTAAATGGTCAGGTAAACACTAGTGCCAACCTTGTTTGTCACATAGAGTTGCTCGAACACCGCCAACTACTCCGGGTCGAAGTGTCCCTCAAGGTCCCTTCAGCATGAAATTGATGATCTTTACGGGGTCATCTCTCAGAGCTCGTATGAGGTAGCATCGATCCATTAGGTGCTAAAGGACCATTTTGTCTCGACCTACAATAACCTGTCTCAGTTTTCAGAGATTCAAGTTCATTTATATTTGGCAACACATTCTCGGTCGATGTCAAAACTTGAAGTGTTCCTTAGTTCAAATGGCCAACATTGCCTATCTTTCAAACAATCAGTCATAGCCTAGAACCGTCTATTCCAACAGCTCCGAATGGCCATGTAAACACTAGTGGAAACCTCGTTTGGCACACAGAGTCACTCAAACACTGCCTACGACTCTGGGTTGAAGTGTCCCTCAAGGTCCCTTCAGCATGAATTTGACAATCTTTACAGGGTCATACCTCGGAGCTTGTGCGAGGTAGCATCAATTCGTCAGGTGCTACAAGAACATTTTTCTGGGGCCTACAACAACCTATCTCATTTTTTAGAGATTCAAGTTCATTTATATTTGGCAACACATCTCAGTCGATGTCAAAACTTGAAGTGTTCCTTAGTTTCAAACCATCAGTCGTAGCATCGAACTGTTTGTTCCAAAAGCTCTGAATGGCTGGGTAAACTCTAGTGGCAACCTTGTTTGGCACACAGAGTCTCTTGAATGCCATCGATGACTCTGAGTTGAAGTGTCCTTCAACATCCCTTCAGCATAAAATTGATGATCTTTACGGGGTCATATCTCGAAGCTCGTGTGAGCTAGCATTGATCCATCTAGTGCTACAAGACCGTGTTGCCGAGGCTGAGCTAGCATTGATCCATCTAGTGCTACAAGACCGTGTTGCCGAGGCCTACAATAACCTATCTCATTTTTAGAAATTAAAGTTCATTTATATTTGGCAACACATTCTCGATCGATGTTAAAACTTGAATTGTTCCTCAGTTCAAATGACCAACATTGTGTATTTTTCAAACCGTTGGTCGTAGCATCGAACCGTCTGTTCCAATAGCTCTAAATGGCCATGTAAACACTAGTGGTGACCTCATTTGGCACATAGAGTCACTCGAACACCGCTGATGACTCTAAGCTGAAGTGTCCCTCAATGTCCCTTCAGCATGAAATCAATGATCTTTACGGGGTCATATTTTGGAGCTCATGCGAGGTAGCATCCATTCATCAGGTGCTATGGGACCATGTTGTCGAGGCATACAATAACCTATCTCAGTTTTTAGAGATTCAAGTTTGTTTATATTTAGAAACACATTCTCGGTCGATGTCAAAACTCAAAGTGTTCCTTAGTTCAAATGACCAACATTACGTATCTTTCAAACCGTCAGGCGTAGCATCGTGTTGATCTTTCCAGATCACTACAAATGTAATAGCACTGCCTGTAAAGTATGTATTTTTCAAATGCATCAATCCCTTGAATATATATTGAGAATGACAAGAAGAGACATGTCCCTTCATGGGACATGTCTATTCATTAATCTAATTTATTAATTTAACTATATAATTATTATAAGAATAAATAAAAGATTAACTTCATATATATGTGTATATTAATATAAATAATATCAACTATTATATATATTAATATCTCTGTGTGTGTGTGTGTGTAATAAGTCAATTCTTATAATAATTATATAATCAATTTTATTTATCTAACCGATGCTACATACATCAACACTCCCTCTTA
>BSBK01013072.1:0-55000 GCA_027943335.1 Chamaecyparis obtusa
TATATAATATATATATATGTGTGTATATATATGTATATATATACACACATATATATATATACATATATATATATGCACACATATATATATATACATATATATATATAGACACACACACACACACACACATATATACGCATATATATACGTATATATATATATATATATATATATATATATATATATATATATATATATATATATATATATATATATATATATATATACATACATATGTATGTATATACATATATGTGTATATGTATACACATACATATGTATACATATACATATACACATACATATACACATACACACACACACACACACACACACACACACACACACACACATATATATATATATATATATATATATATATATATATATATATATATATATATATATATATATAGATAGATATATATATATATATATATATATATATATATATATATATATATATATATATATATATATATATATATATATATATATATATATATATATATATATAATTTCACTTTGACCTAACTACCATGGTTAGAAGTAAATGATCGTATAAGAGAAACAAGGAAAATATATATGAAAAGAATAAATGCAAAGAAACATGAAGGCCCTCTGAATGTTTTGAGTCACCCCGCACTCTTGTGTTCCTTTTCAGAGAGCCCTAAATTTCTTGTAGGATGAGGAAGTATTAAATTTTCCAAAGAATTTTAATTTATTTTCCTTCTCAATTTTATTCCTCACATACCCGTGGAGGCCTCTTGAACATTTTTCTTTCGTGGGATAGTAGGTGGGATATGGGAAGATGAGATGAAAGAAAATAGGAGACACACTATTGTGAGGAAGATAAGGTAATGGTAAATTCTTAATGTCCACCACTTTTATGTAAAATGTTTAGTACTTGTTGGTAGGCTAAGAAACTACTATTACATCATTTTATGGATTTATTCTTTTAGCTAGTGATTAAAATTAATTCTTTGTCCCAATTACAATTTAGTGTATTTCTTAGTTTGTTAAAAATAACACATATTCTATAGTCTGAATGTAAATTTTTCAAGTTTATAAATTGTTAAAATTATTTTTTGTTGATATGATTGGCTAATACATGTTTGAGGTCTTATAGACCACTTTTTTAAGAATAAAGAGCATGAATAGATTTTCTATCAGTTTGTTTAGGATTTTTAGTAAAAAAATTGTTGGAGTTTTTTTTTTGGATTTTTACTCAATTTTACAAATTATTTTTTATTAATCTTCCATATTGCTTTATTTATTGTTATTAAATTATTGAATACTTTAAAAGTTTTTAAATTTTAATTGATTTTCTTCAAAAAAATTAAATAATATTTTTTTTACAATTTTTAAACCAAAAGTCTAATGTGTAAGTTGTGTCATAATATATTAAGATACTATTGGCTATTTTTGTTATATTATAAAATATTGAATATCTTTTGAATTTATTTTAATATATATTATATAAATTTAGATTTAATATAATAATATTATAATATTGCTATTATGATTTCAATTGTGTACTCATTCTGAAAAATACTTATTTGGCATAAATAATTAATATTAAAATTAATTATAAGTAAAAGTATTTTAGAATTTAAATTAATTACAATTTATATTTTATAATTAGGCATAAGATGGCCCTACCTAAAGATTGTGAGGGAGTAGGCCTCCATAGCCTAGATGAAAGAAATATCATTTTAGGGGCCAAACTATCTTGGAAGTTATACGAGAACCCGAGCTCACTTTGGGCTAGAATCATCAGGTTGAAGTATTTAGATAGTGATGACCCTGCCAGGATTTTCACAATCAGGAATTCCCCTTTAGGATCAGCAATGTGGAACTTTGTTATCAAATGCAGGCAAGTCATTCTTCCACACTTGTCATGGGTCATGAACTCTGGTGCTCAGGCCAATTTTTGGGAGGATTCATGGAACGACCTCCCTCCCATTTCTTCCTCCTCAGGCATCTCTCCTTAAAATACACGCTCTGCAAATGTTGTGGGGGCATAAGGTGAACGACTATTAATACATTTTCAATAGGTGTTTGACTTCAATTGGAATGGAAAGACATCTCCCAGCTTGGACTCCCCCAGGCTCAAATTGAGTCTCTTCTAGTTATCTTCCAACAAAAATCGCTCCATATTAATCTCAAAGAAGACATACTTATTTGGTCGGTAGCTTCTGATGCCAGATATTTAGTCAAATTAGGTTACCTTTAGTTGTCTAACAAGCATCATTCCCCAAAGTAAACAACTCTTTCATTTTTGTTGGTACACATCGGTTCTTACCAAGGTTAGTTCTTTCTTGTGGTTAGAAATCCTTAGGAGAATCCTCACCGATGATCGCCTTCTCAGACTAGGCATTGCAAAAAAATTTAAATGTGTTCTATGTAATTCTCATCTACAAGATTATAATCATCTTCTAGTGTCATGTCCTTTTTCTCAATATATTTGGTATTGGGGTGCTCAGTAAACTAGGTTGGCATGGTCCTCGGCTGACCCTCCTAACAGACTTTCTAGATCAATGGACACTCCCCAAATCAGATTCTTTCTTTGCACAAATTTGGAGAGTGGCTCCAGCGGATGTCTCTTGGTCCCTATGATGGGTGAGAATAAAAAGAATCTTTAGAAAGGAAAAGTATTTAGTGGATCAAGTATGTGTGGCTGTGGAAAAATCAATTCCAAACATGGTTAATGCCTATACAATGAGATTGAAGACTTTTTATTCCCTAGTCACTTCAAAGGATTTGAAACTTATGAACTCATGGCCCCTCATTTCTCCCCCATTAAAGGATTTTTGATTGGTAAGAAATCAATGAGGGAGAAAAGCAAGGATGTCAAGTGGGAACCTCCACATGAGTCTTTTGTTAAGCTCAACTTTGACAAAGCTTCCAGACATAACTCGGGGATATCAGGTGCAAGATATGTTCTTAGGGATTCTAATTCCTCACTTTTACAACCAGATAGCTCTAGGATTTTGGTTCAATCTAATAACATAATAGAGGTTAGGGCCTTGCTCTTAGGAGTTCTCCTAGCGAAATCCAATGGGGTTAGAAAAATTCATATTCAAGGAGACTCTCAAATAATCATTTCAGCTCTCATCTCAAAAATGCATCTAGCTAGGAGATTCACTACATCCTTAAAGAGGTATGGGAACTTCTTCCCCAATTCGAAGAATACAAGATTTCTCACTACTATAGGGAGGTGAATGGGCTAGCCGATTGACTGGAAAACACAGGTGTGGATTTAAATTTGGGAATAGTTTGCTGGCATAATGAATTACTCATCTCATCTTTAATTCAAGCACAAGGATGTGGTTGGGTTATTTACAAGATTTATGTCCCTCCTATCTAATCAATTGTTCCTTTCTTTGGTTTTGGTTTTGTTACAATACTTGCTGAGGTGGAATAATAGTCCCATATACCGGCGGCTTGGGAGGTACACATGATGTCATCTTGCACGTGTGGGCTTGAATTGTTTTATTTTTGCTCTTAGTGTCGGTACTATTATCCCCCCTCAAAGTTATTGTAGAGATCTCATGGGGATTTGTTCACTTGTCTCCCAGGCTATCAAGGAAAAATTTCTTTCCATCATCTTGAGCATACTTGTGTGGATTGTCAACAATCTTGTCTCTCCACTCGTTATAAGTTGGGACTCTCCTCTGGATATATATGCATTTTTTTTCTTCCTATTCTCGGGTATCTTCTCCTATTTTTTTCTGTAGGGTGTGGGTATCATGGAATATAGGGCTCTTAATCTCCATATTTGCATGCCAATTCAACACTAGGAATGCCTGATATCCAATGATTACTTCCATCGACATATAAGGGTGGTATTCAAGCCTTTGGAAGTTGAAGTGGAAGAGGCCATTCATCATATTATTGGTGACAATGTTCTTCTCCCTCCTTCTCCAAGCTGTCTTTTTCATTCACATGTGATCTCTATATTTCTTTCAAATTTTTATGATTTGATGCAAGATTATTTCTAGTTTATGGGAATGGTGGCAAAAATCATTAGATAGGACTTTTCCTCAACAGAGAGTATACGCAATGCAATCACACATTATGATCTCACCTGGATTCTCAAGAATGGGTTGGTAGTCTCTTCTCTCCAGGTTGTTTGGATAGAGATGTGGAGTACATCAAAATCTTTGATGCCTTCAAGCTTGGCATTTCTTGTAGAAACAAGGTGGCCTTCAGGTCTAACATGTCCAAACTGGTTGTTTTCATTCTAGTTTCAGTGAGGGCGCACACCTTCAACTTATTTGATAGCATGGAAATCATTTTAGCCTACATTCATAATGATGACCTCACGGATTTTTCCACTCCAAATTTTTCTACCTCTACAGATTTGTCAGCTTCATCCAAGGATATGGCTTCAACCTCCCACTCCTACTACTTCTTAGGCCATTGTCATGGCGGACTTTTGCGATGAGGCTATTTCTCTATGGATTCCTTGTCTGGTCTAATTTTTAGCTTGCTTCAATTTATGAGTCTATAGACATTCGAATGTTCTACCACATAGATTTATGTGTAGGTATTTTGGTTTGGTGGTGAAGTTTTGTAAATTTTGGGGCAGCTTTGTAAATCTTCTTGTATATATGTATCATCTTAAAATGGAAGCACTTCCATGTTAAGAGAATTTAGCCCTCTGAGTAAGTAGTTTGGGGTCATGTCAAGCATCATGAATTGGTCTTTGCATGAATCTGATTGTTTCCCCCCTGTTCTGCTTCTCTCTCCCTATTTCCAACCTCTTTCTACCAACTTTCTCTAAGAAACATAAGACTTTGACTTTCTAGATTAATGACGACCTAATGGGTCAAGGTCGACTTCAATCCTAACCTAGGTCAAAGTCAACCTTGACCTTGACCTAGGTCAAAGTCAACCTTGACTCTGACCTAGGGAAGAGTCAACCTTGACCCTAACCACAACTCCAAATTTTAAGTTCCGGGAGTTTTGGGATGTCAGGCTTCGGAAAGTTTTATTTTCCCACTTCTGAGTCAGTTGTTTCGGGTTTTAGAATAGTAAACTCTTAAATTTCATTTAATCTAAGTCCATTTCTAGGGGTTAAGGTTAATTGGGATTTAATTCTCCATTGTTAGCCTTCTCTAGAAGTTTGTGCCCTAGATCACTATAAAAGGAAGCCTTCCTCTTTCATTTTCACATCCACAATCAAGCGATCTCATCTCATAATCTCTCAAGCTCTCAAGAAAGAAGATCAAGCAATTTCATCAAGCAAGCATTCTCAATAAAGGAAACATTCAAACCATTATCATCCATTCAAGCATTCAAGGTCTCCATTGAAGATCAAGGATTCAAGGATTCAATCCTTTGAAGGGATTTGGTTCAAGCATTCAAGACTCATCATTCAAACCCTAGATCTACTGATCATGGTGGGGTGATCTTCCTTCAAGATCCTTTGTTCATCTTCAAGATCTATTATTTCTCCCTTCAAGGTGGATTCCAAGCATACAATCATGGAGGTTTTGATTTACATTTGTTAATGTTATGTTCAAGCTTTCATATCAACATACTTGTTTACATTTAAAATACAATTCCATATGTATTGAATATCGTACCTTCATTATTAGATCTACTTCTACTAATTTCTAGCATTCTCTATTTCAATTCCATTATTAAGGTTGATTCCAAATCGGGGTTTGACTAAGGTGAACCCCTCATCCAAACAAAAAAACCATTTTTCTTGTAGGTACAGGTACAAGATAGAAAATTCCAGTTCAGATCTGGATACCCTTTTCGGTGAATTTCAAAGATCCTCGAAGAAAATTTTTGTCAGAGCTGTTTCATGTCAGGGACAACCTTCAGTGAGGGGTAAGATTGTGCCTTGCTATCTGGGTCAAAGTCGACCTGACCTCAGAAGGATAAAATTTTTTTGGGTTTTCTCTGTCTCGGCATTTCCAGTCTGGAGTAGGTTTCAGAATCTCTCGAAACTGAACATAGACATCAAAAAATAGTGATTTCTACATCAGCCTCTTTTCAAGATAAGTATTCCTATTTTATTTAATTTGTATGTCCATAACATTTTCCATCACATATATTTCACACCCTATCTATTCACATTCATCCCCTATCCATATTCTATCCTATCCATAGTGGTGAACCCATTTCACTATTATTCAATATATTTGGCCGAGAAGGGAGGTTTTCTTACTACTTCTTTCCTCCTGGAGCTCCACTGAAGTAGGTATGAATATTAATAAAATATAATGGCTATGTCCATTTTTGCCAAAATAAATAAATATTTATAAATTAATTAATTTTTATTCTTACAACAATAATTTCAGATTTAATATAAAACATTATAATATTGCTAAATTATGATTTCAATTTAATCATTATGAAGAATAGTTAGTTGACATAAATAATTAATATTAAAATTAATTATAAGTAAAAGTATTTTAGAATTTATATTAACTACAATTTATATTTTATAATTATTTATAAAATTTAAAAAATATTTATTACAACTATAATTATAATAGTTTTATAATAATTTATAATTAAAAAATCACTTTAGATCATATCATTATTGTAGGAATTTAGTGGAATTAGTGTACAAGTATGGCTCTGCTTGCGCAAAACGTTCATCCTGATTATTTGCCCTGACTGCCTTTTTCTCACCTTCCATAGTCATCCTTCAACAGTAATAGTCAAGGTTTTTTATTTTCTTCCATGTATCCTAGGTTTCTCTATGGACATCAACGACTTGTAAGTTTTTTTTTAAAGAAAATTTAGATAGAAAATTTTATTTCTTTGCAAAAATGAAATATGCCTGGTACCTCTTTTTCTCCTCAACTATTTTTAACTCCAATAGTTCCTTTAGTTCTTCTCCACATGATAGATCATCTCTAGTTACCAATCTTTCTCTCAGTGGCTATGTTCCTTCCCCTTCAGGAAACCCTAGTCTTTGGGTCAAAGTCAGATTAAGGAAGTGATAAAAAATTAGGGCTCAACATTGTCCTTCTAGGCATTGTCCTCCTAAGGCTTCTCTTCCACTGCTAACTACTCTAAATAGGTTTTCCCCTCTCGCGACATCAGATTTTGATCAAAATTCATCCAAAATGGAATTTTTACACTCTCCACCCTCAGAAACTACATATTGTCCTCCTCATCGGCGACATGATCCAAAATTCTCCCATCAACCAAAATCTCATATCTTGAATATGCTAACGCTAGACCTTATAGATGGTAGGATGAAGTGATTCTAGGAGATGTGTAAAAATCATGGGGTGTTGTTAAGATGGAATGGCTTTGGGGTCTCATCTTCTAAAACTGCAGCATGGTTAGGTACTCAATTTCCTAATCATGTAAGGAAAATTTTTCTTTCATAAGATTTTATCTTTGTAGGATGTAATAAGTCTGATTTGAAGAATAGACTGCTTAAGGAAGGTTTCCCTAAATTCAAAAATATCAATTTTGGATTGGTCGCCCTTCTTTAAACCTAGTAATCTAAAGGACTTGTGGAAAGAGAGGTCCTACTTCCGGATCTCCCCGTAGAATGAATCAATTAAGCATACTTTAGGAAGATAGGAAATCTTCTAGGAAAATTTGTGGGGTTTGTGGATACCCATTTTAAACAATATAATACTACCATCATTGTTAGGATGAATATCAATGTTAAAACCCTAAAACAAATTTGAGTGAAAAGTGAAAATGATGAATATTTAATTTCCCCTGTTATTATTTTTGAAACTATTGATGTTGAAGAAGAAGAATTAGAGAACAAAACCTCCTCAAAAAATGAAACATCCAATAAGAAAGAGAGAGACAAATACATTAATCAAGTTCTTAATCAATTTCCTAAGCTCAAGGCCTGCTTCCTTAAAAATGTTTGAGGGTTTTCTATCAAGGATCTTTCAGAATCCAACCCAAATGTTATTGATGAAGTAGTGATAGGCGAATTGAGTATCTCACATGAATCCCTTGTCAAACGGATAAAAATTGGTAATACCAATGGTGTCATAGTTCAATTTCAATATAGGCACATTTACAACAGACAACTTAATCATGGTCAAGACATAGAAGCTGTAGAATACAAATAGTCCCTTGAAAATATTCTAGCTCGGGTTGAGGAAATGAGTAGAGTAGGGTGAACCCACAATAGTGGGTTACACTATTTTTCCGGAAGGAACACTAAACTCTACATTTTGAAAAAAACTTTCAAATTCAGATGCATAATGTCGTTGAACTGTTTGAAATCAGAGGATGAAGTAAATTAGAGTCTTTTAGGATTTTATGTCTAGATTCTAAATATATTTTGAATTTTTTTTTTAATTGATTTTAATAGTTTTTTCTTTCTCCCATGAAAACTGCTATGGTGCCGAAAGCATCATTTTCAAAGAGTAACATTATTTTCATAGAGCATAACATTTTTTATAAAATAGATATCACTGTGCTTCTTTTGAACTTAGTTTTGTAACATCCATACAAAGGGCTTGCAATTTGTTTGATGACATTATCATGATTATTGTATATTTTATTAATATTTGAAGTTGACTAAACTGTAATTTTGACATACCTTAACTGCATAGCTCATAACTTGTGTATTTACCTAATTTTAAAAAAAAATTGATAAAAAGTAGACTCAAAGACGGAGGGCACTGTTATTTTTCAAATTTTTTTTCTCTTTTCTACTATTTTTCATTGAACGTCAAACTGAGAGGTTTATATTTGATAAAAAACCTACATTCAATTCACGTCTAAAAACATATACATAATAAATTCAAAAATTATCGAATCTATAATCATTGGAAAGCTTGTTCTGAGTACTTGTACTATGGAAAAGGACTTCTCCTTATTCCATTTGATCCCTGCGCTTGCACCCTGAAGCCATGAAATTCTCATTTCTTCAAACCTTGCAAATAGGACATAATCAAGGACTTTTGATAGAAAGTTACTAGTTTTGATGGAAAGTACTTTCTATTGAAACTACTTTATGTATAATGCAATGCAAATTACCCATTCTCATGGACTTTTGATATAAATTACATCTTGATGTGTGTTTTATGACTCACCAAATAGTAGAACAAAATACTGAGATATCTTATCCTCTCTTGAACAAAGTACCACATATTTCAAGATTGCAAGAAGATCATACGGTAACTTCCAAGGTTCCTCAACTCATGGATAAGCTCAATGTTCTTGTGATTTTCTAATGATCACAAGGGACCTTACATTTTCAATCCTTTATCATGATGAATATGGGTACTATCAAAATATTTTCAATTAAGTACTATTTTTTTTGGTTTTCACCGGATATGCAGAAATGAAGGGGGTTTAGGGTTTAGAGTTTCTAATCTAATCCTAGGGGTAATGATAGCTGAGGAAAGTATGATGATGGATGAGTTCCTAAATTATTGAGTCCTGCTTGCCCAATTCAAGCTACAACTACACGTGAAATGGTGCAATCTTTAAAGGTTTGTACGAAGGATTGAATTTAGGCACATGGATAGGGGGTTCAAGCTAACTTTGCACAATGATTTAGAATCACTAAAATGTCAAAAGTATGAACCATAAGAAGTCATCAAAACATCATTATATTCTCCAAAAATAATCACAACACTTTATCTACTAAACTTAATCTAATTGAGAGAATTATGAAACCAAGCAAGCATTAAGACACATCAAATGATCACCACACTTCAATGAAAAATATATTGTCTCAATAGCTCATGAGAAACAATCTCAAAATTTGCTCTCTTACAAATGAGAAGAAGAGGCCTTTATATAGGTACTCGAAAACAACAAAAGGCCCAGATCTAAACAATAACCGATGGCCCAAATTTTTCCACCTCAGCCCTAATTAGGGTTAGGGCACAAAAAAGGGAATCTAACTAAATGTACAGAAAAAACCACTATTGTAGTGGGTAATAAATGCCCACTATGCATGCATGATCAAGAAGAGAGTGAGGTGTTATAAATGACCATTACATGCATGTTGATTATGCATTAAATGCATCTACCTTTGACCTCAACATTTGAATTCCTAGAATCTACCCAATATGGCCTTCAAATCATCAATGCTGACACTCAGTGCTGATTCCTATTTGAATTCTAGCACCACCACTGCTCACTATGATCTCTTTAGGATGTCCTCCCATTCTGGTAATAGATCCTGAGCTATGTGCATATTTCTTCAGAAAGTAGAGGTTCTCAAAATCATCCTTTATTAAAGAGTTAAGTCTAAAGAACTCCTCCAATTTACCTTTCATGTTGTCCATCATTATTTCCTCCTCATCCAACCTTTGTAACCACAGTGATGAAATGGTATTGGAGAACTCCTGCTAGATATTCTCAACTATCTCCTTCAATCATGCTAACTCCTTTGAAATTATCAAACATGTCCTTTTCCAAGAGAACTGCACCATACCACTGAGAGAAATCATATACTCCTTCTCCGATGACCTTGCTATCAACCAAGATTTGCCTAGGGGTTTCCATCAACTCATGCAAGTTAGAGATTGCCTCATCTTGATAAATATGGTAATGTTCCCAAGTCTCCTCTATGCAAAAAATTCAGGAAAGGATGGCCAATGCCTTATCATGAATCAAAACTAACTCCTCAGTGTGGATGTAGGCCTCATCCTCGATCACCTTAATCTAAGTCTTTGCACCCTGCACAATCCTATGAATCTCATCAATAGCCTTAACTAACTCAGTTGGAACAACTAGTGGTGGAATGAAAGATGGATCCTCTTCTTGAACTAGGTGAGGTAAGCTATCAATGTATGCACATAAAGCCTAGTTCTCTTCCTTCTTCCTTTGATATTTTTCTTCCAACTTCCTCTTCTTATCCTTGATAGTTTGTGTAGAATCATAAAATACCTCCACAACCTATGCTCGAGAGGCCTGACCAAGATTAACCTCTATTATGTATACTCCTCGGGAGCAATTTGATCTTTGGTTTTGTTGACTACTGGAGTTTCTATCTGTAGAATTCTAGATCTAAATTCTCCTCTTACGACCTTGGTGAACTTCTTGGATTTTCCCTTTTCTCCTAATTGGTCAATTCGATCTAGAATCTCTTATAACTCAACTGCAGGGTCTACCTTTGTTTCTTGGCTTCTCTGAATCCTCTACCTACGCCACTCTAGAACATTTGTATTTGGGTCCCTCTATACTGCTAAATGTTCTTGTCCTTACATTGTTGTGGTGTCAATGTCCTCAGCTCAAGGACTTCCTACCATTTCTTTAGGAGAAATTTCTTTAGTGGTGGGAATCTCCTCCTTTGCTGCTAGGGCTTCTTCTTCTACCTCAGGGATTTCTTCCTCAATTATCTTTTTGAAGAAGATACTGAGATTCTCCTCTATTGTCACATCTTATTCCCTGCTTCTCCCTAGCATGAAATTCTTATTGGCATTAATGCTTAATCTATCTTGTATCAGCCTATTCATGCATTGTTTTCCTTTTTGTGCTCTTCTTTCACTTGCTTCTCCTTCCCATTGGTTGAATGTACCTATTTCCTACACACTAGGAGTCTTACTAGGCAAGGATGGTGCACTCTCAAACCTCAATCTCTTTTGTTGTTGTTCTTCAACATGAAGATCCAATATCCTCTTTATATGCATTTCTTGAGCTGCACCCTTCTCATTTACGTGTTCTACACTCCCCGATGGGCTGTCTCTTTCTTCTACTCTTCCTCTAGATGACTACCTTGGTCTCTCCTCTCGTAGCTATGGATGACCTAAAAAATTGTAGGTCTAATATTTTTTCGACATAGTCATCTTGTCAAGTTGTCTTTCTACCCACCACCTTGTGAATTCCCTGACTAGCTTTGTCAGTGCATCAAGATCCACAATCTCCTGCCAGTCGTAAGGATGAATGATCTTCTCCTTATCTGGGTGAAAACCTCTCTAGAGAACATTCATATCCTCTTCCATTTGATCAAGAACATGGACAATATTACATGCCCTGATAAGGTCCAAGGGTAATCGAGATAACATCCTCTTCCTGACCTCATTTTCATCAACCGCATTTTCCCAAAACTCCTCAAGGTGAGCTTTGTGTTGATGCTTGATCCCTGCCACTACTCTAATCTTATTATATGGGTCAAAATATGGCCTTCCAAGATAGAGTGGTAGATGGAAGAATTTAAGCTCATCAGATGACCTTTCAGCTTTTGGTAGACAAGGACACCCTTCAACTACATCCCTTCCAATGGAAAGTGGGAATTCTAGTCCTAGTTTCTTTTTCTTCTTCAGGATTTTTTCATAGGCTATCAAATGTCAGGTGACTTCCAATAGGATCATTTTATTGGTAGGGTATCATGGAAGCTTGAAAGGTTGCATATAAAATCCTTGCAATCTGATATAGGAGAAGGTGGGAAACTGAATGAACCATGCTCCAAATTCCTCCACTAGCTTCATTGCCTTGAAACATAATGTCATATGCAATTCCTTCTAAAAGGTTCTCATGATGCACATTACAAATACATCATTAATTGGGTTTAGTCATCTATGGCATGTAGATGCAACTATGGGTAACAATCGTGGACCCTTGACCTTGGATTCCAACTTATTAGGACTCCCTTGTACCTCATGTTTCATGCCAGTATATATATCACATATGAGCTCATGAAAAACTTCTTCATATGCTCCAAATTACTCACCTTCTCATCAAGTTTGTCACTAATCAACGCAACCCAATCGATGTGATTGAACTCCTCTACTACCTGTTGAACAAAGTACCACATCTATGTCTCAAATAGGTAGGAGTGGGGTAAGCCAAATATCTTGTTGAGCATCATTATTACATCACTATATTCATGGTGGAAATTCATCCACACAAGCTCCTTGAGTAACTTGGAGTAGTGGTATTTATTCATCCTCATCCATTTGTTGTTGATGATCTCATCACAATGTTGAACTCATGTCGTGTCTAGACTCTATGCGTATGTTCATTTTTCTTCGAGAACAACCTCCTAGATGAAGGGATCCAAAATACTTTAGTAATGGTTGGTGGAGAGAGATCTGCAATGGTATTCCCATCTGAGTCCTTGACTGTTCTCTCACTAGAATGATAATGTTTTGCACATTCCATGATCAGCTCAACATGTTGAAAGGAAGGAGGGAATCCAGCTATAGCTACAATTTCCTTGTTCACAATTTGGGTAGCCAGGTGTGTCAGGTGATGATCTATATAGCCAAACATCCTCTTGTGGAACTCAATCAAATTGAGGCATCCAAGATTCATGTCCTTCACTTCAATCCACTTTGAGACAATTTTGGACTCTAGGTAGAATTATCTTTGCTCATTTTTTATTAGTTGCCTTTTGCTTACACCAGTTCGTCTAGGTTCAACCATCTACAAAATAGAAAGAAAAAACTTATAAGAGCACAAAAAAGGAAAAAAAAAAAAGAAAAATCATTCCATCCCAAAATTCAGAGATCTGTTAGAATTTCTCCATCTTGCTCAAAATTGAATTTTCTCTCTCCTCATGGAGATTTGTACCTCTGATCGACTTACTAAAGAAAATTTGAAAAAAATTCACAAATTCCTTCACACCTCTCTAGAAATAATCTTTTTCTCTCCTCTCAAGAATTCCCTCAAGTTTTCTCTTCTCAAATGGTGTGAGAATGATATAAGAGAGGCCCTCCCTTATAGAGTTGTGAAACCTAAAAAGTTGTTTTAAAGATTGGAGGCTAATTTGGGAAAATGCTTTACTTGTTTCCCAAGATTCCAATTTTGAAGAGATTCTCTACCACTTGTCTGATTTTTTCCTTCCCACTTCTTAGAACTCACCAATTTGAGCGCTTTTGTCTTCATGGAGAAGATTTGTCTATTTGATTTTTCCAAATTTTTCTTTTCGATTTTTTTTTTAATTTTTTGGGAATTTAATTAATTAAATATTAATAGAATCAATATTTAACCAATTTCAATTTTTAAAACATAAAATAAAAAAAAATCTTTTAAAGTAATTTCATTTTTTGTGAATTTTCATTTTTAAAATTTTTTTTTATCGATTTTTGAAGACTAATTAATTAAAGATCAATAAGAAATTAATATTTATTCAATTTTAAAATCAAAACTTAAAATCAACAAAAAAACTTTATTACTCTTCCAAAAATGGATTCGTGTTTCCATTGGCGACTTTTGAATTGCAAGATTGGACTTTTTGAACTTCATAATTTTGTCTATCTTGACTCAATTAAATCCAAATGTTTTATTAATTAAATATTTAATTTTCTTTTAAATCTTGAGATAGACTTTATCTCCTTCCGCGTGTCCTATGACTTGGAACAATTTGTGCTTGATCATACTTTGAGCAGGATTCTTCTTTGGTGGTGGATTTTGTCCTTTGCACACATTCCTTGGCAGGCCTTGCTTTGCACCTGAGATTGTATTAGAGGGGGATTTTGGGTGAGTTGAGGACTTTGACCTTTGCACTTATTTTGTGACTACCCTTGTTTGTGCCTGAGAAAACATCAGAGCAATATTTTTTATAATTTGAGGATTTTTTCCTTAGAACTCATTCCACCATCAAGTAGTTTTTGTGCCCAAGATAAGGAGAAGTCAGGATTTTAGGCTTGTCATGGTTTCTATCCTTAGCACTCATTCTGTGACCATCCTCCATACGTGCTTGCGAGGAAAGCGGTGTGGTATTTCGAGGGAGTGGAGGATTTTTCTTGTGTTGATTTCTCCCTCAGTAGCATTTAAATGCGCTCCACTAAGTGCGGGAGCGAAGCTTGGAAGGAGTGGAAGACTCTTCTCAACATGCCCCTATCCTCCATGTGCTCTTTTAGGAAATGTCAATATAATTTTTTGTTCACCAATTTTTTATTTGAATTCAGCTCTGTGTCTAAGGTGCATGTGGACTGGGTAAAGTATCCTGCTACAAGTTATGCCTTTGTTATTTGTCCGAGTCTAAACTTTGAGTATGCATGGAATGCCTTATAGATTATTTTTGTTCCCAAACACTAAGTTAGACATGTATTGCCTCCGCCTGAAACTTCTTCTACACTCTATGTATCCAGCATTAGTGGACCTTGACATTTTGAACAAGATTTATTTCACTTTGGAACCTTCCTTGCATATATAGGCCTTTACGCCATGACATGCTTCTTGCATAATTTTGAATGTTTTTACCCATTTGAAGATACTTGTGCAGTGCATGTATTCCTAAGCCTTTATTCAAAGAACATGGAACACCTTCAAGACTAATATTGGAGCTACCGAGACAAAAGAAAAATGAAAGGCCAAGCTGGACAATAGAGAGAGAGGGGTCCCATGATTGATGGGATAGTTGTCAAATAGGTCACAACAAGTACTTTTGATGGAAAGTACTTTCTATCAAAAGTACTTATTTTTGATAGAAAATAATTTGTATCAAAGTAATTTGATTAAATCTGCACTCTTGTTATTTTTGGGATGAATTCCTTCCTCCAAAAAATTGTAACCCATTATTGTGGGTTCACCCAGTAGTAAGTAAAGAATTAGAATTCATCAATCAATACATAAGATAAAATAGTGAACGTGGCATAAATTATCATAATTGACCTCCCATGGATTTCTCCTCTGATATTTCAGCTCTAGTACCTATCGATTAGAAAATAGTAGAAGATAAGATTAAGATGATCTCAGAATTTAATTATTCTTTAGCTCGAGCTTTATTTATCTAGATTGACAAGGCAACATCCTTAGATATAGAGAACAAAATCTTGGATTTAGGAGAAAGGATTGTGTGTGGCTGTAATTTCATTTCAGGTAGGAATGATAAAGCCTCAGAATTGTCTGAAATTGTGGTCATTAATAAAATTTTAGGTTTAGATATTAATCCAAATGATGAATTTGAAATTAAGAATGAAGAGAATAGAGAAATTGTAGTTAAAATCCTAGATTCACTGGGTAAAGATCATTTTGAAATGACAGAGGAACAATCCCTAGATAGTATAATGAAGAAACCCATTAGCCTAGGTCTAAGTCTGAACTTGAATGGGAAATCTACTCCTAATTTTGCCAACCTCCCAAAATATAGAGGAATGAAATACCTTAGAGAATTAAGAAATAAATAAGGTCAGGCTTTAGGAAAAATTAAAATCACATCACTTCTGGATGGAGGGAAGGGGAATTTCCTTCCCAATAAGCCATGGAAATTATATCATGGAATGTTAGGGGCATAAATGCCCCTAACAAACAATGCCTTTTAAAAAGGCAATTATCAGTCTTTAATTTAGAAATAGTTCTAATTCATGAAACTAAGCTAGATATAGAAGGTTCCAATAATCTAAAAAAGAAATTAGGTTTGTGGGAAATCTTGGGAAACCATCAAATGGAGCTTCTAGTGGGATAGCGATGATATGGAATCCAAGACTTTGTGATTTTACCCAGATAATTATTTCTAAAAGTTGGATAGGAGGTAGATTAAAAAGTACAAAGAATAAATTAATTTTAATCCTAATCAATGTTTATGGTAAAAAATTCCTTCATGAAAAAAGGAATATGTGGAAGGAGATTCAAACTTTTATCAATGTACCCCATGAAAGTTTCTTTTTCTAGGGGGTAACTTTAATTCGATTTTAGAGGATTCAGATAAGATAGTGGGTTCAAAGAAGCTTACCTAAACAAACTTACAATTCAAGGAGTGGCTGGAGGAAATAAAGGCTTTAGAAATCAAGATGGAAATAGGTGCCTAGACTTGGTCTAGTAGAAGATTATATGTAAGCCTCATTTCAAAAAAAATAGACAGGTTCTTCTTCATTGGTAATTTAGAAACCTTTGACTTTGACATGACAGCCTCCATTTTGCCTCCATCGAGTTCATACCATTATCTAGAGTCCCTTCATTGTCTTGAACCAAATATACAAAAGAAAAGTCCTTTCAAGTTCGAGAAAATGTGGCTGATGGATGAAGAGTGTCTTAAAAATATAGAGGAATGGTTGAAGAATGCTAGCTTTAAAGGATAAAAAATCTATATCATTATGGAAAAACTTAAATTAATTATAAGAAAGTTAATTGAGTGGAACAAGGAGACCTTTGGGAATATTTTTAAAAGTAAAAATAAAATTTTAAATGATATTAAATCCCTAAATGAGAATGTATTTTCTAAAGGTTTGAATATGGATTCCTGTCTCAAGGAGAAGGAGATTCTCAAAAATTATGACGAGATTTTAACTAAGGAAGAGTCTTATTAGAAATAGAGATATAGGGAAACTTGGTTAACAGAGGGAGATAAGAATATGAAATGTTATCATAATAGAACCAAAATTAGGAGAAACTTCAATAGGATAATGGCTATTAAAAAAGCCAATTGGGATATTTTGGATAACTTGGAAGATATTTCAAAAGAAGCAGTTAACTACTTCTATAATATATTAAACAATCAAGATGACTCTTTTTTCAAGCTCAAAATGATCTCTTAAGAAATATTCCTAATATCATCACTAAAAACCCTAATAAAATAATTAATGCTAAATTTTTAAATGAGGAAGTAGAAAGGGCCCTCAAAAACCTTCATCCAGATAAATTCCCTGGCCCTGATGGCTTTCCTACATTCTTTTTTCAAAAGTGTTGGCCTTTCATGGGAGTAGAGATAGTAGAGGCTTTAGAAGGTATGCATAATTCAGGTAAACTTTTGAAAGAAAATAATGATACGTTTGTTACATTAATTCCTAAAACTCCAAATCTAGTAAGCTTTGAGGACTTTAGGCCAATATCTCTTTGTAACACTACTTATAAACTGCTAACCAAAATCCTAGCTAATAGAATTAACGTTCTCCTTCCTAATCTAATATCTGAGGAGAAAATACGTTTTCTTTGTGGAAGATCTATTCTAGATGGTGTGATAATAGTGATGAACTACAACTGATTGAATACTTGAATGACTTGAAGATCAATGATTAGAGATCACTGAGTTACTAAAATGATATGTAAGATAATTAAATCAGTCATTATGTTGTCATTGATGTCAACTAGTTTTGACAGTACTTATCATGTTAGTTACAAACATCTAAACATCTGTAAAAAGGAAGAAAAGATGAAGAATTGAGATATCTACATCGAGGAAGATGGATATGACAGATGAGGATAAGGAATAATTTGGGTAACTTATTGATGAGTCTATGATCTGATAATGTTGACTTGAATATGTTTCATTAATCTATTATGAAGATGGAAGCAAAATTGTACAAGCCAATGTGGTCGGTAAATGAAGCACTTCAGTATACACCGAGCCAATGTAGTGTATACAGAGCGACAATATTAACTGAGCTTGTATTCGCTGATGCATTTCTTTGTTAATTGAGTATGGATGAAAGTATTAAATGGTTAGTTTAGCTGACAGAAAATGATGAGCTTGAAATTGTTATGATTTTGAGATTGAGGATAAAGTTTGTTATAAGATCGATGGCTGAAAAAATTCAGACAAGATCTAAAGGATGGAATTGAAATGTGTTATTGACACAACTGCTGAGGAAGGTTTAAGAGGAAAAACAAAAAAGAAGAATAAGCGGCAAAATTTGATGGTTGATATGAAAATGATTTATTTGTCTATATAAGAGATATGAGTTTTATTGTTAAAACTATGTCAAAAGAAAGAAGAGTGTAGAGATTTTGTGTGAATATAGTTTCAAGCATGCCTGATCAGACTAGTTGAAGGAGAACCGAACCGCAAAATAGTACCGAGCGTCAGAGAGCTATTACCGAGTGAAAGTAAGTTGAGGAAGTGAATTGAAATATTGATTAGAGGATTTGTATGGGCTTAGAACAGATCTAAACATCTGAAAATTAAGTTGTATTGTAAATAGATCAACTACCATTTGAGTTTAACCATTGATACAAAAAAATATCCTAACCGATTTGACGTAATCATCTTATGTTATGCCCCTATGTCATTCAAGGAATGTACATTGTTATCTTATTGACCCTATAGTGAATGCTGGTCAAAAGTTAACTGTTAGTCTTAAATGCTCTAACAAGCTCACACCTAACATTATGTTTGTAATGTTTAACAGGGTTGGCTCTTCACCGAGCTCACTTCAGAAGAGTGAAAATTATTTTGGGTTACCGGTTCCAGGTGGTTTTTCCCTTAACATGGTTTCCACGTTAAATCATTATGTTATGTGTTTCTGTGATGATTGTTTTATTGTCATAATTTACATACTAGATATTTGATTTGGTCGGTAATCACAGTGTGTAATTTAACTGGTAATCGATAAAAGGCATAGATAGTTTAATAGTTTATGTTACCGAGCTACAAAATTTGTTGAAATTGTTTTGAGTGTTACATCTTTGTAATTGGGACTATAGGATAACTAATCTAATTGATTCACCCCCCTCTTAGCTATTCTAACTATTGGTATCAGAGTGTTGGTTGCTTGGAACAAAGTTTTAAGGACTTCAATAGAAAGATTAAAAGATGTATAAGAGGGAAGTTTCGAAGCTGAACAAGGACAAATTTACTATATGGAAAAGTTGAATGAAACTTCACATATCTGGAATTGGTAATTCTATTATAACCTTACTTGAAAATGGCTACATAGCACCGTCGAATGGACCTTTAACTCCTGATCAATTGAGAGATCGACATGAACACAACCTTACTATGATAGAGATTGATGCTTCTCTATCCGATGCTGAATTTGAGGATGTCAAGAATGGCACTACTGCACATGAAATGTGGGATAAACTTGCTCAAGTCTATGGTGGTGATGCAAATGTGAAGAGAGATAGAGCTGAAAGTTTAAGAAGAAGATTTGATGATATGAAAATGAAGGAAGGAGAAAACATTACACAATATATAAACCAAATCAAAGAGGTAGTCAATGCTATTTGAGGATTTGGTGGTGTCATTAATGAAGATACCATGGTAAGTAAAATTATGAGAACCTTTTTTCCTACATATGCAATCAGAATATCTATAATACATGAAATGAGGTCTATACATGGCATCACTCTTACTCTTGATATTTTGATTGCTAAGTTAACAACTTTTGAGTTGAACAATTTTGATAATAGTGTTGTACCATTTGTTGAGTCTTCTTTTATGTCTTCTCTGAAGATTGGTAAATCTAGCAGTAGACATAATATACAAAATAACAATGATAGTAATAATGATGATGAGCTTGATGAACTTGAAGCTCTAATGGCCTAGAGACTACCTAAAGGTAAAGGTAGATATAAAGGGAAGTTACCTTTAGCATGTTTTAACTGTAGAGAAGTTGGCCATATTTTTGCTAGATGTCCTAATAGGAAAGAGGAAGATAAAAACCAAGATTGATCTGGTGATGAAAGCTATGGAAGAAGAAACAATAGAGGTTACTAACACTACAAGAGAAATAATCAAGATCACAAATATAAGGGAAAAAAGGCATGCTATTTAGTTGAAGATGAGGACACCAATACCGACACAGATGATGACACTGAGGTAGTATTTGTTGTGATGAAATATGATTCTGAGGAAGAGGAAAGGTATGTAGAAATAACACTCATTTCTAAAGTTAGTAAATGATACTTGGATCATTGGTAGTGGTTGTACACATCACATGACTAGTGATGAAGATAATTTTGATCATCTTGAGCATTATAATGGAGGATCAATAAAAATGGGTAATGATACACCTTGCATGGTTAAAGGAAAAAGATCTCTATTGATAAATGATAAAATCAAATGTGATAATGCTTATTGGGTAGAAGGACTCAATTACAATTTGCTAAGTGTAGCACAACTTAACAAATTAGGTCACCGAGTGGCATTTAAAAGAAAGAAGGTAAAGATCTATGATGAAAGTGGAAAGCTTGTCGGAACATGAGGACAATCAAAAGGTAGCTTATTCTATCTTGACAATGGCGAGACTTCTTGTTTACTGGTGAAAAATGAAGATGCATGGCTATGGCATAAAAGGTTATGTCATGTAAATTTTGATAACATGATTAAGATTAGCAGAAAGAGAAAAGTTAGAGGACTGCCTAGCCTAACTAAACCTGATCATGTTATGTGTCATCAATGTCAAAAAAGAAAGATGAAAAAATCTAGTTTTAAAAGTAAAGACCATTCAACAAAAAGAATCTTGTAGTTAGTTCACACCGACCTATTTGGTCCCATGAGAACTCAAAGATACTATGGTGATAGATACTTTATTCTATTTGTTGATGACTATTCTAGATTGATGACTGTTATGTTCTTAAAAGAGAAATCTAAGGCATTTAAGATGTTTAAATTGTACAAAGCCAAAGTAGAAAAGGAAACTAGAAAAGAACTAAAATGCTTGAGGTCTAATAGAGGTGGAGAGTTTATTTCTGATGAACTCACTAAATATTGTAATGAGCATGGCATCAAAAGATAGGTTTCTACACCTAGAACACCACAACATAATGGGATTGCTGAAAGGAGAAATAGATCTATAGTTGATTGTCCAAGAACACTAATGATAGAGAAAAATATTACATATTTGTACTGGAGAGAAGCAGTTACCACAACTATATATGTCCTAAATTGAGTATAATTAAAGAAAGACACAAACAAGACACCCTACGAGTTATGGTTTGGATACACACCGAGTGTAAGTTGTACTTTATCATTTTTGGCAGAAAATGTTTTATTCTAAAAGATGATATGAATGGGAAATTTGACTCTAAAGGGGATGAGGGAATATTTCTTGGATATTCTACTAAAAGTAAAGCTTACAAGTGTCTGAATAAGGTCATTAATAAGATGATTGAAAGTGCTAATGTCAGAGTTGATGAATTTTTTGATAAAAATGATGAAGAAAGCACTAAGGAGCCAGAAGACTATGGTAGATTTTCTTATGTTGAGGATCCCGTGTACCTACCAAAGCCAAACTGAGTCGACAACATCAAGAAAATGTCACCAACGAACAATGCAAAGGGAAACCAAGGATCAAGAAGAAGTTGCTGAGCAAGGAAATGAACTTGGACAAAATGAAGAACAAAGAAGAGATCAAGTGCTAGAAAGATTTGTCAGAAGACATCATTCTGAGAACCAAATCATTGGAGATAAGCAAGCTAGAATGCTAACAAGAAGTAAGCTAAAACAAAATGCATGCTTAGTTTATGAGTTTGAACCGAAGAATGTTAAGGTTGCACTTGAGAATGATGAATGGATCAATGCTACATGAATGAAGAGATTGAACAAATTGAGAAGAACAAGACATGGAATTTATTACCTAGACCGTAAGATAAAAATGTTATCGGTACTAAATGGATTTTTGGAAATAAGCTGAATGAGAATGGAGAAGTTACTTGGAACAAAGCTAGACTTGTTTGCAAAGGATATAAAAAAGAAGAAGGTATTGATTATGGTGAAAATTTCACACCTATTGCTAGACTAGAAGGAGTCCACATGTTACTTTCTTATGCTGCACATAAGAAATTTAAGGTATATCAAATGGATGTTAAGTCAGCTTTTCTAAATGGAATACTAGAAGAGGAGGTCTACATAGAACAACAGAAAGGGTTTGTTGATCTGAATCAGAAAGACATGGCATGTAGACTGTACAAAGCTTTATATGGATTAAAGAAAGCACCAAGAGCATGGTATGAAAGGTTACATATTTATCTTTTAAGTATTGGTTTTGTAAGAAGTAGTGAAAATAGAAAATTATACATGAAATAAGGATCAGATGATACTATTTTGATTGCTGAAATATTTGTGGATGATATAATCTTTTGAGGAAAATATCATATTTGTAAAGCTTTTGCTGATGAGATGAAAAAGGAATTTGAAATGTCAATGGTTGGAGAGATTAAATTCTTTCTAGGCTTGTAGGTTATTCAGCAAAATGATGGAATTTTCATCACACAAACAAAGTACATTAAGGAAGTATTGAGAACATTTGGCATGGAAGATGGTAAAATAGTAGGAACACCGATGGTCACAACCTGCAAATTGACAAAAGATGATGAATCTACAAAGGTAAATTAGACATTCTACCAATCTATGATTGGTAAATTGATGTATGTAGTACACAGTAGGCTTGATATTGCACATGTAGTGGGGATTGTGGCTAGATTCTCTGCTAATCCAAATAATTCAAATATGGTTGCAGTGAAAATAATCTTGAGATACCTGAAGAAAATAGAGCATTATGGTTTATGGTATGCTAAGGAAGGAAAATTTGAACTAAGAGTTTAAGCCGACGCAGTTTGGGCTGGAAATATAGATGATAGAAAGAGCACAACCAGAGGAGCATTTTTATTTGGTGAAAGACTTCTAACTTGGACAAGTAAGAAACAACCTTGTATTTCTCAGTCTACTGCCAAAGCAAAATATGTTGCTGCAACTACAAACTATTCAAACATTTCTTATATCAAACAAGTGTTGGAAGGGATAAATGAGCTAATCACTGAGATGATGATTATATATTGTTACAACACTAGTGCAATAAATATTTCTAAGAATCATGTAATGCATTCAAAGAAATAAGAATATATCAATTAAGTATCATTAATTAAGAGAACAAGTACAAGAGAAGCAAGTCAAACTAGAATATGTTACATCAAAGGAGAAACTTTCTGATATTTTTACCAAGCCTCTAGTGAAGGACACTTTTGAATACCTGAGGACTACACTTGGGGTCGATCCCCTATCTACCAATCACTAATGTGATCTAGAGGTTGCATTAGCCTATTCTTATCAAAAGATCATTCATGTTGATGCAACATAGCTCACACTTTGGATCATGTCTAAAGTTGTGAAAGATTTGAGGAACTAGAACAAAATTTGCATATTAGTATACCGAGATACATTGTCTGCACCAAACAACAAAGAGTTACTTGGCTATTGTAGAGTTGTATGTTTTATATTTTTCTCTATCATTGCATTCAAAGGGAGAGATAAACAATATGAGAGATAAAGAGAGAGATCAATGGAATATCTATCTAAGGGAGAGATAATTAGAGAAAGTCAGGGAGAGATTTGAATATGTTCTGCTAAGAATAGAAGGAATCTAAGAGCTGAAAAGATCAAATCCACAGAGGAGAGTCTACAGATGTAATGCTATTTTGTAACGTAGTGATTAAACATATGAAAAATAAAGCTAGGGAGACCTTACCGAGCTAAAAAATTTACTTACATAGTTGTGGAATATATGTTTGGTATGTGTATTGCATATTTCATATTGCTTGTGTTGCCATCAATGCCAAAGGGAGAGATTGATGAACTACAACTGATTGAATACCTAAATGACTTGAAGATCAGTGATTAGAGATCAATGATTTATTGAAATGATATGTAAGATAATTAAATCAATCATTATGTTTTCATTGATGTAAACTAGTTTTGACAGTACTTATCATGTTAGTTACAAACATCTAAACATCTATAAAAAGGAAGAAAAAATGAAGAACTGAGACATCTACATGGAGGAAGATGGATATGATAGATGAGGATAAGGAATACTTTGGGTAATTTATTGATGATTCTACGATCTCATAATGTTGACTTCATTATGTTGAATTAATCTGTTATGAAGATGGAAGAAAAACTGTACAAGGCAAGGTGGTTGGTAAATGAAGCACTTTAGTATACACCGAGCTAGTGTAGTGTATATCGAGTGATGGTATTAACCAAGCTTGTATTCGTCGATGCATTTCTTTGTTAACTAAGTATGGATGAAACTATTAAATGCTTAGTTTAGCTGATAGAAAATGATGAGCTGGAAATTGTTATGATTTCAAGATTGAGGATAAAGTTTTTTATAAGATCCATGGCTGAAAAAATTTAGAGAAGATCTAAAGGATGGAATTGAAACGTGTTATTGAAAAAATACCGAGGAAGGTTTAAGAGGCAAAATCAACAAAGAAGAATAAGAAGAAAAATCTGATGGTTGATATGAAAATGGTTTATCAGTCTATATAAGAGATATGAGTTTAATTATTGAAACTATGCCAGAAGAAAGAAGACTGTAGAGATTTTGCGTGAATACAATTTCATGCATGCCTGATCAGACTGATTGAAGGAGAATTGAACTACAGAACAATACCGAGAATTAGAGAGCTATTACTGAGTGAAAGTAAGTTTTAGTGTATGGGCTTAGAATAGATCTGAACATCTACAAATTAAGTTGTATTGTAATCAGATCAACTACTATTTCAGTTTAAGCATTGATACAAAAAAATCTCCTAACTATGTGGACTTAACCATCTTATGTTATGCCCCTATGTCATTCAAGGAATGTACATTGTTATCTTATTGACCCCATAGTGAATGTTGGTCAAAATTTAACTATTAGTTTTAAATCCTCTAACAAGGTCACACCTAATAGTGTGTTTGTAACCTTTAATAGGATTGGCTCTTCATTGAGCTCACTTCAAAAGAGTGAAAATTATTTTGGGTTACCGGTCCTAGGTGGTTTTTTCCTTAGCGGGGTTTCCACGTTAAATCATTGCGTTATGTGTTTTTGTGATGATTTTTTTATTGTCATACTTTACATACTGCATATTTTATTGGGTCAGTACTCATAGTGATTAATTTAATCGGTAATCGATAAATGGTACAGATAGTTTAATAGTTTATGTTACCGAGCTATAGAATTTGTTGAAATTGTTTTGAGTGTTACATCTTTGTAATTGGAACTGTAGGATAATTCATCTAACTAATTCACCCCCCTCTCATTTATTCTAACAAGTAGCTCAAGAGGCTATTCATATTGTCCAAAATAACAAAAAAATGGGTATGCTAGTAAAGTTGGATATAAGGAAGGCATATGATAAGGTGGATTGGCATTTACTTTGTAAGTATTTAGAAGCTTTTTCTTTTTCCAAATAATTGATTAACTTGATCTTTGAATGTATATCTGGTCCTAAAATTTCTATCGTGATTAATGGCTCTTCGGCAAGTTTGTTTGGTATATCCCAAGGATTAACGTAAGGTGACCCCCTTTCCCCATTCCTTTTTACTTTGATGGTAGAAGCATTAGGTAGATCTATGAATGAATCATGGAGAAATGGAACTTTAAGAAGCATAAAATTACATCTAATTTAGACTCCTCTACTCACCAACAATTCATGGATGGCAATCTTCTCTTTGGAGAAGCTATTATCAAAGAAGTTGTGGCCTTTGTAGATATTCTTCAAAATCATTCTAAAGCCTTGGGACAACAAATTAATAAGTATGAAATCTTCCTTTTCAACACTAGCAGAGAGTTAGAAATGGCTATCTGTAGAAAGCTAGGTTTTAAGATAGGATATCCCCCTTGTAAATATTTAGGTCTGCCTCTAGATAAAGGTAGAAAAACTAGCAACTTATGGGTTCAATGTGCTTAATAAAATAGAGTCTTGGAAGGGTAGATGGATAACTTATATTGGGGAGGCCACGCTAATTAAATACGTATTATCAGCCATTCTAACTTATCAGATGATGTGCCTCAACTTACCTAAAGGTATTAAGAATGAGATAACCAATAAACTTAGAAAATTCTTTTGGCAAGTTTCAAAAGATAAGTCTCGTATGGAATTAATTGCATGGAAATGAATTTACAAAAATATAATGGAAGGAGGGATAGAATTTAAGGATCTTAAACAATAAAATATAGCTTTAGAAGAAAAAATAGTATGGCATATGATCTAGAATCCTAAATCAAAATGGCTCAAAATTATGAGATTTAAGTACTTAGATGGGAGGGATAAATTGAGTCTATGTAGGCATTGCTCTCCACTGAGAGGTTCTAGAGTATAGAAATTTATTATTAATTGCAAAAACTCATCTTGGATGGCATCACTTGGGATATTAGAGATGGTGGCAAGGCTCTATTCTGGGATGATTCTTGAGGTGCCTTCCCAATGCTTAGGACTGAGTTTAGAGAGGAAGACATTATAAACTAGATCATTGATGCTAGAGTGAATTTATTCAAAGATTATTTAGAGTATCATGAGGGGACCCTACCTTAGGGTGGAAGTGGAAATCCTTTGAAAATTTAGGACTTCCCCAAGAAGATATATCTAGAATTATGGAGATTTTGAATAGGAAGATAATCTCCCTAAGGAAAGGAAATGATACCATTGTTTGGGCTAAGGCTACCAATGGAAAGTATAATGCTAAAGATGGTTAATTATCTCTTCAAACATTCCCTTCAACTCCCTTGGATTTACTAATTGACTTGTGTTGGGATAAGGATTGGATGCCTAAAGAATGTATGTTCTCTTGGGTAGCATTACAAAAATGGATATTGACTACAGATTGGTTTAGGAAAATAGGATACTCAGGCCCTTCTATATTTCCACTCTGTTAAAGAGATAGTGAGAGTGTGGACCACCATCTAATAGAATGTAGCTTTTCTAACCATTGTTGGCATTGGTTAGCAAGGAAGCTTAACTGTTCCTCACCCTTACAAAATGACATAGTGGAGGTATTTCAGAGTTGGTCTCGTATCAAATGTAAGGATATGTATAGTAAGATATGGAGCATTTATGAAATGGTAAATTGTAGGAACATGCTTGTGAGAAAAAAAATTATTTTCTCTAGAGAGGATAACTTTATTAGAAACAAATGGTATCACCTAAAAATCCTATCTTTTTTTGGTAATGGAAAATGACTGATTGAAGATAAAAGACATAAATGTGTCTGGAAACCTCCTGATATGGGTTGGTATAAGCTCAAATTTCATGGAGCTTCTCAGGGTACCATAGGAAAGGTTGGAGCCAGATGCTATATTCATCGGGGGGATGGATTCAAGCTAGAAAGTAAATCCATTTTACTAGGGATAGAATCAAATAACTCCATTGAGATGAATGTCCTAATAGAAGGTTTTCTTTTATGTAAGAAAATGAACCTAGATAAGCTAGAGATAGAAGGGGATTCCTCTCTAGTTATCAATGTTTCAAGAATGGGAAAAACACAAAATTGGTAGTTAAATGGAATGGTAGAAAGAGAAATGGATATTTTATCAACATTCAAACACTTTACCATCAATTGTATATATAGGGAAGGAAAAAAGTTGTAGACTCTTTAGCTAATGAAGGAGAAGATGGTTTATATTAAAAAATTATATATCCAAGCATCTCTTATGATAAAGGATAGTAAGATTAAGAACATAATAGTAATCTTAATTTGTATTAGACTACTTCTATAATTTCTTAGCCTAACTACCTTTTATTCTTGTTAATTAGGGGATAGCCAAAGCCTTTGCTCCAAGTTTGATCATCGACAAGACCCTAATGAATCAACATCTTCATCCCTCTATTTATAAGCTTTTCATTGCATAAAGATACTTTCTAGAGGTATACTTAAATTATTTTAGACCTCTCTTAGTTTCTAGAGAAGATTCTTTGATCATAGGATAAAAATGCCTAAAAATCAAAATCCCTCTCCTATAATATTTTGTTAAGGCCTCTAGGAATTTTTAACTTGGAGTTCAATTCATAGAATAATCAGCCATTCTTTTACCTAAGTATTTACCATGGATACTATTATTCATTGACATTCTGAATTTATTCAAGATAAAGTAAGAAATTAAAGGACACTAGGCCACTAAAGCTTCGATATAACATAATAATTAAAAAAATTAATGATAAGAGAAGAAGATATTAAATTATCCAAACTATAATTTTTCAATACATGTTGTCATAAGTCAGTAATCTTCAAATTTAGCTACAACAATGACCTTTTTAGAGAAATCGTCTATCTAGTCCATAGTTTTTTCAGCCTTAACAATCTTTGGTCCAATTTAGAAAGTATCAAGCTATCACTAAGTTTATATTAATGAACCCTATATATCATGATTCAACCCATCATTCTTTCATATAGGTACTTGGAGCTAGCTATCTAGCCTTGATTTAATAATGACAAGAATGATAGCTCATCAAGGCAACACACTTTCATAATTACTATGTTACGGTTGATTTAACATAATTAGTCCATCATTTAACCCAAATAGTGGATAGAAGAAAAAATATTGATCAAATAACTACCTTAGAATCGTTAGGCTTACTCAGAGTTAGAAGAAATTATTTCCATTTATGAACATAAGAGATGATAAGTACCAGCCTTACGACACATAACCTCAAATGTGAGATTCTAAGATATGATCGCAAGAAATTTGAGATCTTAAAATCATCACCATATTTTTTGAATTTTGGATCAATCATAAAACTTCCACATTCCCACTCTTTATAACTTTATAACCTCGCTAGTAGGCCTCAAGTCAAGAATAGTTGATTCCCATTGGAGTGTTTGAGTTTTCTTATTCTCTGTGAAGGTGAGGCAAATTTAGAGTGTGAATGGATACCCCATTAAGACTTCATGACAAGAAATAGAAAATTGAAGTGAAGGAGATCGTTACTACATAGAGAATTGGAGAAATTATAAAGTTCAACAATCGTCTAGTTGTGGAAGCGATTATGAAGGTTCTAGGTGAGGAATTTCTTTGTAATTCAGACAAAACTAGGGTTAATTCAAATATTGCATCTATATTTCTTGTCTTGGTCATGTTCTTAGAGAGAGATAAGAAATTAGCAAAAGATATTTGTGTGTCCATTTTCATGAAGGAAATTCTCAGTAATATTTACATTGTTCTTGACAATATCAAGAATGTCCTCATGGTCCCTAAGGCTAGGAACTATGGAAAAAATAATATAGGTGGCTTGATTGTTCTGAGGTATCCCATCTTATGGGTTGAAAGCTAGGAGACCTTGGAAGCGTCTATGGAACAAAGGAACCAGAAATTAAAGTTTTTAGTCAGGCTCTTTTAGATAAACAAACAAGATAATCTAAAGTGGTTTGAAGTGTTAGAATAACTGAGAGGGGGGTGAATAAGTTATCCATAGTCCCAAATCAAACTTTATAATCCAAAATAATTTACTTAGACTTTTTCATCTTAGTAACATAAAATACTTTACTGTCTATGCTTTTACTGATTACCAGTCAATTAACAACTAATGATTACTAACCAAATCCAACACATAATATGTAAAGTATGATAAAAAAAAATCACCACAATGAACACATAACACAAAAGATTTAACGTGGAAACCTTGTGAAGGGAAAAACCACCTGGGACTGGCAACCCAAAAATGTTCACTCTTCTGAAGTTAGGTCAGTGAAGACCCAACCTTGTTAAAGGTTACAAACACACTATTAGGTGTGACCTTGTTAGAGGATTTAAGACCAACCATTATCATCCAACCAACATTCACTATGGGGTTGACAGGATAACAATGCTCATTATATGAATGAAACATATAAGACTTTCAAGTCCACTCTATTAAGAGATTTCTCTATTTACAATGGTTAAAATGTAACAACAGTTTGATCTGATTACAATACAACTTCAATTGCAGATGTTCAGATCTATTTTATGTTCATTCAAATCCTCTGATCAGTATTACAATTCTATATCAACAATAATCAATGAGTTATTGTTGCTCGGTAATAGCTTCCTGATGCTCGGTAAACTCTATAGTTCAGTTCTCCTTAACCAGTTTGATCAGGCATACAACTTGTTCATGTGATAATTCTGTAGTCCTTCTTCTTTTGGCATATGTTTCATAATGAAACTATGATCTCTTAAATAGACAATTAAACCATTTTCT
The DNA here is from genome assembly GCA_027943335.1 of Chamaecyparis obtusa. NCBI lineage: Eukaryota > Viridiplantae > Streptophyta > Pinopsida > Cupressales > Cupressaceae > Chamaecyparis > Chamaecyparis obtusa. Next base: position 30,517 of record BSBK01013072.1, read on the forward strand.
TTTCCTCCATTAAATTTTGCTACTTATTCTCCTTCATCCATTTTTCCACTTAAACCTTCCTCGGCAATTGTGGCAATAACTCATTTTGATTTCATCCTTTAGATATTCCTTGAATTATGCTAGCCATTGATCTTCATAACAAACATTATCTCCACAAACAATCATTTAGTTCTTTTCTCCTACTCGGTTAACAAATAAATGTGTCAGTGAACACAAGCTCAATTTATACTGTGCTCGGTATACACTGCGCTGCTCGGTGTATACTGCAATGCTTCATCAACCGACCACACTGCCTTGTGTCTTTCAACTCTTTTCCTCATCAGAGATGAATGAAACATAATCAAGTCAATAACATAAGGTCATAGACTTATCAGAAAGTTACTCAATGTATTCCTTATCCTCATCTATCATGTACATCTTCCTCATGTAGATATTTATGTTCTTCATCTCTTTTACTCCTTTTCTATGGATGTTTCGGTATAGTAACTTACAAACTAAGTGTTGTCAGACTAGTTGACATCAATGACAACATATTAATAATTTAATCATATTACATATCTAATCAACAACTCAGTGATCTCTAATCATAGATCTTCAATTAGGTTCTAAATCAGTTGTAGTTCATTAATCTCTCCCTTTGGCATTGATGGAAACTCAAGTAATATGAAATATACCATACACATACCAAACATGTATTCGATAACTTTGTGAACAAATGTTGTACAAGCTCTCCCTAACTTAATATGTTTAATCACTACGTTACACAACAACATTAACAATGCATCTTTGACATTTTATAGATATAATCTTTTTATCTCTCGGATTCCTTCTTCTTTTATCAGTAATTGATCTTCAGTGCTCTCCCTTTCTTTCAGTTTGTCTCCCTTAGATAGTTGCCAGTGTTGTCATCGGTGCATATTGTTTCATATTGTTTATCTCTCCCTTTGACAACAATGCCAAAGAAATAAATAAAAATATGACTCAGATACCAATTATTAGAATAACTAAGAGGGGGGTGAATCAGTTATCCACAATCCCAAATCAAAATGTATAATCCAAAACAATTTACTTAAACTTCTGTAGCTTGGTAACATAAAATACTTTACTATCTGTGCTTTTATCGATTACTAGTCAATTAACAACTAATGATTACTGACCAAATCTAACATGTAATATATAAAGTATGATAACAAATAATCACCACAATGAACACAACACAAAATATTTAATGTGGAAACCCTGTGAAGGGAAAAACCACCTAGAACCAAAAACCCAAAAATGTTCACTCTTCTGAAGTGAGGTCGGTGAAGACCCAACCCTATTAAAGGTTACAAACACAATAGTCTAGGTGTGACCTTGTTAGAAGATTTAAAACCAACCATTATCATCCAACCAGGATTCACTATGGGGTTGACAGGATAACAATGCTCATTCTATGAATGAAACATATAAGACTTTCAAGTCCACTCTGTTAAGAGATTTCTCTATTTATAATGGTTAAAATGTAATAGTAGTTTGATCTGATTACAATACAAATTTTATTGTAGATGTTTAGATCTATTTTATGCTCATTCAAATCCTCTGATTAGTATTAAAATTCTCTATCAACAATAATCGATGACTTACTATCACTTAGTAATAGCTTCCTGATGCTCGGTAAACTCTATAGTTCGGTTCTCCTTAACCAATTTGATTAGGCATACATGAAGCTTGTTCATGCGATAATTTTGCAGTCCTTCTTCTTTCAGAATATGTTTCATAATGAAACTTTGATCTCTTAAATAGACAAGTAAACCATTTTCTTTTCTACATTATATTTTGTCACTTATTCTCCTTTATCCATTTTGCTGCTTAAACCTTCCTCGGTAGTTGTGCCAATAAAACATTTTGATTTCATCCTTTAGATCTTCCTTCAATTATGCTAGCCATTGATCTTCATAATAAACATTATCTCCATCACTGATTTCGATGTACTTTACAACTCATCAATCCTTAACGGCTAAACTAATCATTTAATTCTTTTCTCCTCCTCGGTTAACAAAGAAATGTGTTCATGAACTATTACCCAAAATTCCCTATTCTATGCATTTTGGTCACAAGTTGAGCTAAAGCTTCATTTTACCCTATTGAACACCATCAAAAAAAAATTATGAGCTTTTGCCTTGTCTTCTGGTCTCTGCAAATGTTTGAAACCCTCTGGCCTGTAAGTACATTTGAAAATCTAGTCGTTGCTACAAAACCCTAAAAACCCCCTTTGGCCGATTCTAATTCTTCATTACCTTTTCGGGCCACTTAATCTTTAAAATGCATGTCCTAAAATTTGACCACCTTCATGTGTTAAGTCTCTAGGTTGTCTGGTGGGGTACCTTTTAATTTTTATTACCAAAACCTAAGTTTTCAACAAATATTTCCTCCCGACCTTCCCTTTGAAACTTGTGGTTGTCGCATGTTCACATGGAATCTTTTGAGCCCTTGCAATCATGCGATGGGATGACACCTGTAGCAGTGGCCCCATTCTTTGTTTGCAAAGGTTAAAGCTTGGAAAAATCTTGTGGTTGTTGCTATGCGGTGAAGGAAAGATGTTGCATGTTTAAGCACATGGTGTAATGACAGCCATCGATCTTCCCTCTGATACAACGCTGCTATCAGTGGGTCTTGTTATACACTAAGTTTTTACCTTTGTTTCAAGCTCTCTTGGTCTTGATAACTCAGTATAGCATGGGAATCATCTCAAGGTTGTGGGACCTTTGCTAACCGAGATGAAACCTCCAGGTTCTAGGCTGGTTCCTCTTGGATTATCACCTTAGTTCACTCTTAAACAAGAAATTAAATCTTTTGAGGGAAAGGGATAGAAGGAGTGCATGAGAGGGAAATGCTAAAAGGAAACTACCTACTAGGTGATGCACCGAAACTAGGGTTTGGATCTTAGTATAGAGGAATGAGATTAATGGAGGAATCAGGTCTAATAAGTCACCACTCACTAGATAGGCTTGCATAAGTATTTCATAGGAAAGCCTGAATAGAAGAGTCAACCTATGACCTGCAAACAAACATCCTCTTCTGCAACTCAATGTAGGAATGAGACAAGATTGCTAGGGGCTATAGCATAAGGACATGAAGAACATGAAGAATTGTCACAAAATACCTGTGCAATGTTTTCATCTATCAATGGGAATTATAGAATATGGGAAACCAAGGGGCAGGAAGAAATGCCACAGATAGCTTCCCAAGAAAGAGTCTTTCTTTTTTACAAAATGTGAATTCTAAGCACTAAAGGCTCCAAAAAACAATATATACAACACTCACTACATGCAGGCAGGAGTCAAAAACTAACCAGGGTTACAAGATTTACAATTTAATAGTAAACCCTAGGTCCATCCAAATTATCAATCAAATCTGATCATGAATAAATTCTACAATAACATGGCCTATCCCTATACTACATGCCTGTAGATAAGCAACCTAGACTCATCATTTTTCTTCCAAAAAAGTCTCACCATGAATGCTAACTGGTACCCTGCTAGGACAAAGAATTGACCCCTAATGGCCACCCAGACTTCTTCACCATTTTTCCATAACTGCACATGTCCTACAACATCAACTCTCAGCTACCCGCCGCTTGCAACAATTTCTGCAAAAGAAAAGCCTGTGAAAACTATTGCACTGCTTTGAAAATGTCATTGGTCGCATGATTGCATGAGCCCAAAAGCCTTCATGTGATGATGCGACAAGACTCATTGAATCTGCCACTCTACCATGCAAGACACCTGGTCGCACCAAATATCTACCTGTCAACCACGTGGACCAACAAGAAACTCACATGTCACCACCTGAAGCCCTTGTTGATTGTTGATGACCTGTCGCATGATCGCATGACCGCAATAGACTGCATGTGATCATGTGACAAGCCTTTGAGATGTTAACTACAAAATTAACTCTAGGTTCTTCCTTGAGCTCATCTTCCCCTTAGTCATAGAGTCACTTGATGTTTTCCTTAACCTTGGTTCTATTTAGCAACTATGCAAAATCCATTAACTACGCAACCACACTCTCACACATTCACCAAGAAAATAGGGCTCTGCTAAATCATATCCATGAATGAGTGAACACATGAAACTTTATTGGGAGCTACCAAATATAGAGGACAAAACTGAGCTCTAAAATTTTCACCATTAAAATCTGGCCCCACTGACAACTGCATTGTCATCACAAGCTCTCGTCCAATCAGCAATGAACACACCAGCTAAGAAAGGACCCACTTGCAGAAGAATCTCATCGAATGGTTGTCGCATGATCGCATGGGGTCAGAAGATCCCATGTGAACATGTGACCATCATCAGATCTTCCACCCTGGCACCCACAAGATTCTCTGACAAACAGACCCATAAGCCATCGAGATTCTAATTGAATGGTTGTCGCATGATCTCATGGGCTCGAAAGATTCCATGAGATTATTTGATAGCCATCAGATCTTCACCACACTAGCAATGGTCACGAGGGACTAGGACCCACCTGGTCGGAGTTGTGCACTGAGGGTCAAAAACACAGAGGTTTTTCAAATTGAAGGTTGAAAACACAGAGAGTTTTCAGACCGAAGGTCAAAAACACAGAAAGTTTTTATCACTGAACACTTTTTTGAAACCTTGCAACAATATTTCTTACAACCATTCAAACTTGAATATCTCTGAGGGTTTTGCAAACTGGGGTTTGACAATACATTGAAGAACATGGGGCTTAGATCGCAAGCCATGAAACTTTGAGGATCTACTTCACAAAAATGAAAACAAGTTGTAGTAGGGAGGGATAAAAATAGAGACTTGGAAACTTGGCCAAATTTGCAAAATAAGAAATTTTGGGAAACATTTTGGTGACTTCTGTGGGATGTCAGCCTGCTAGACATGGACCAGTGACCTTGACATATCCATTGGGCATAGGAGTCATCCCAAGAACACAAAACTTTGACAAAGACAAAACTGAACCAGATTGTGCTCGAGCACTTCTTGAAAAATAGGAAAACTAACATAGAAAATAGGGAAAGAAAATAGGAAAAACTAACCTACCCTAAACTAACCAGTGTAGAAACTTGGTTAAACAAAACCATTCATTGGACTATTGAAATAGCCACCCTTCCTCCTTAGGGTATTTTTCATTGGAAGCATAAGGATAGCTGCAAAGATGTGAGGCACATAAAAATTTGGCAAATGAGGATGCACCACCTCTGCAAAAACAAGATCAGGTTCACTCACCTCAAATGGATCATATGGAGGTGCCTCAGTGAACTCTTTTTGGGCCAAGTATTTGATGGGGCAGCCTCTTGAAAGTCTAAAGGCAGGACTTTCCTTGATGGCTTCTTCTTTATCTTCTTAGTTTCCCTCCATCATGGATATCCATGTCAACTCATCATCCACAGTCAGGGGACTATCATCCTTCTCTTTTAAACCAGCCAAGAGGTCATCAAAGTTGTCAATATCCTGAAGATCAAGCTCATGAATCAACATACCCTCGGGATCAATCTGTTCTAGCTACTACAACATCAAAGAGGTGGCTATGATCACATCTTTATCACCCTACTCATCAAAACTAGGTAGCTCATCAAACAAAGATAAGGCATCCTCCTCTATATCAACCTCTTGTTGATGGTCAACCTAATGTTCTAATTGACCTTTAGCCATAGGCAATGGCATGGTCTCTTCTTCATCAGCAACAAATAGGGGAAGCTCATCAAGCAAATCAACTAAGAGCTTAGGCTGAGCATCAACCTCTACCTCCACACTTTGCTACTCCATTTCACCACAGTCATCACTCTACACTAATACCTCAGATTTCTTCTCCTCCTCTTCAAATGAAAGTTCATTTACCACTAGTCCTTGCTCAGACACTAGACTAGTGTCTTTGCAAAGGCTTGGCACCTGACAACTAGGAGGGAGAGTCCATTGGGGTATCCATATCACCTCATCATCCTGAGAGACCAGAGGGGTCTCTTGGGATAACTTGCTTCTCTGGATAGGCTGCTCTTGTAGAGTGGTGTGCTACATCTCAAGCATAGGCTCTTGAAAAGAATTTTTTGCCTTAAAACTTGGGATGTGAAATTGAGGGGGCTCAGAGGGAGACATAGAAGGCATACCTATCTCAAAGCTTGGAAATGAAGGCTTTGCAGGCTCCACATGTGTAGGTTCTTGAGATAGAATGGCCCTCCAGCTTGGAATCTTAGGCCTAGGAGCCTCTTGTTGAGAAATTTATGATCTTAACCTTGTTGTCTCAATTTCAGCTCGGTGTCTGATCTCCTCTTGAAATTTCCTTACTTGTTGCTCATCAACAAGAGCCTCTATCATTTGGTAAGGAACTACCTCCTACTCATAATATCTTTGAGCCTCTAGCTCTTGGTAAGGAGCTGACTCTTCATAATAACTTTGAGCCTCCAGCTCTCTCTACTCCTTGAGCTCAGACACTTGCTTAATCAAATCAAGCAATGCACTCTTTGCCTTTTCTTGCTCCTTCATAAAGTCTTAGCTCAGAGTCCATATCTATTGTTGAATAGGTTGAGAAGGGGAGTGTGGGTGGTAAATAGGATGGGGAAGCTAGCTTTGCATTTTCTATTGTGCCTCTTGTACCCATGATCCATCTTGTCGAAGGGCCCTCTCATAACTTTGCACAAGGGCAAACTCATTTGGGGCATACTGGATATATTGATACCCTTGAAAAGTATAATAGCTTGGGGTAAAAGGAGGCTTTGGGTGGCTTTCATAAGGCTGATGACCAACCCATTGAGCACTACTCTCATAATAGGATGGTGGGTAACCTGACTGTCCATAGTAACTTGACATGTCTACACATGTATTTAGCTGGAATTTTGAAAATAGAGATTTGAAACATACCAGCACTTGACCTTTGAAGCCAGTAGACTTTCCAGAGTCACTAGATATGCAACAAAATGACCTCTTCTAGGTCTATAGCATGCTACTAGCATATTAGAGATAGCACCTTAAACATGAATCTAAACTTCAGTCCCACAAGGCGTGCCAAAAATGTTATACACTGATTTTGCACCTTTGTTTCAAGCTCTCTTGGTCTTGATAACTCAATATAACATGGGAATCATCTCAAGGTTGTGGGACCTTTGCTAACCAAGACAAAACCTCTAGGTTCTAGGTTGGTTCCTCTTGGATTATCACCTTAGTTCACTCTTAAACAAGAAATTAAATCTTTTGAGGGAAAGGGATAGAAGGAGTGCATGAAAGGGAAATGCTGAAAGAAAAATACCTACTAGGTGATGCACTGAAACTAGGTTTTGGATCTTAGTATAGAGGAATGAGATTAATGGAGGAATTAGGACTAATAAGTCACCACTCACTAGATAGGCTTGCATAAGTATTTCATAGAAAGGCCTGAACAGAAGACTCAACCTATGACCTGCAAACAAACATCCTCTTCTGTAACTCGGTGTAGGAATGAGACAAGACTACTAGGGGCTATAGCATACACACAAAACATCTAAATCAGATCAGACATAGTAAAACACAAAATGCAAAAGGTAAGAGGGACTAGGAACCCCAGTTTCCATTAACAACATTCATAAACTTCAATCCAATAAGAGATAAACAAAGACATGGAAGCATAAGGACATGAAGAACTATCACAAAATACCTCTGCAATGTTTTTATCTATCAATGGGAATTACAGAATGTGGGAAACCAAGGGGCATGAAGAAATGCCATGGATAGCTTCCCAAGAAAGAGTCTTTCTTTTTTACAAAATGTGAATTCTAAGCACTAAAGGCTCCAAAAAACAATATATACAACACTCACTACACACAGGAATGAGTCAAAAACTAACCAGGGTTACAAGATTTATAATTTAATAGTAAAACCTAGGTCAATCCAAATGATCAATCAAACCTGATCAATAATAAATTCTGCAACAACATAGCTGATCAGACCTTAGGCTTGCATGCCCATCCCTCTACTACATGCCTGCAAATAAGCAACTTGGACTCATCATTTTTCTTGCACAAAAGTCTCACCATGAATGCTAACTGGTACCCTATTAGGATAAAGAACTGACACCTGATAGCCGCCCAGACTTCTTCATCATTTTTCCATAACTGCGCATGTCCTGCAACATCAACTCTCAGCTACCCGCCACTCGCAACCATTTCTGCAGAAGAAAAGCCCGCGAAAACTGTTGCACCACTTTGAAAATATCATTGGTCGCATGATCACATGAGCCCAAAAGCCTTCATGTGATCATGCGACAAGCCTCATTGAATCTACCACTTTGCCATGCAAGACACCTGGTCCCACCAAATATCTACCTGTCAACCATGTGGACCAACAAGAAACCTGCACATCACCACCCGAAGCCCCTGTTGACCATTGATGACCCGTCGCATGATTGCATGGCTCCAAGAGATCGCATGCGATCATGCAACAAGCCTTTGAGATGTTAACTACAAACTTAACTCTAGGTTCTTCCTCAGGCTCATCTTCCCCTTAGTCGCAGAGTCACTTAATGTTTTCCTTAACCTCAGTTCTATTCAGTGACTACATGAAATCCATTAACTGTGCTCTCACGCATTCACTAAGAAAATAGGGCTTTGCTAAATCATATCCACAAATGAGTGAACACATGAAACTTTATTAGGAGCTATGAAATATAGAGGACAAAACTAACCTGCTCTAAAATTTCCACCATTAAAATCCAGCCCCACTAATAACTGCATTGTCATCACAAGCTCTCGGCTAATCAGCAATGAACACACCAGCCAAGAAAGGACCCACCTATAGAAGAATCTCATCAGATGGTTGTCACATGATTTCATGGGGTCAGAACATCCCATGTGAACATACGACCACTGTTAGATCTTCCACCCTAGCACCCACAAGATTCTCTAACAAACGGACCCACGAGCCACCGAGATTCTAATCAAATGATTTTCACATGATCTCATGGGCTCGAAAGATTCCATGAGATTTGTTGGCTTTTAAACTTGTTCCCACACGGTGCCAGGTTTACACTATGATTGACAAACTGGTTAGTCTTCACTCCAAAGTATAACGAGGGAAAAAGTGCCAATTGATAAGGATAAGGAACATCCTCCTTCTGCTTCGAGCTCCACATTCACTCAGGTGGGTATTGCCTCATCTGCACACTCATGAATCTTCTTGAGTTGATGAACAAAAGGCTTGTAGATGCATTACTGTGGAATGATTCTCAGACTCCTATAGGTATCTTGTACCCCAATGAACCATGACCTCATGCAATAACCTGATCTACATGCAATGAGTCTGAAAACTAGAAAGAGACCTCCTACTACTACTACCAACATGAAAGGGAAAAGTTTTAAATGAATGATTGATGCTGGACTGAATGGACTCCTGAAGTACCCCAAGTCTCTCATAGACCAGTGCCTTATCCAATGGGCATCAGAGTCAAATACCTCACTGCAACAGGGCTATGAAACAAGAAGACAACATACTCACCCTGACTAGATCACACATTACCAAACCACCTGTGCACCCAGATATGCTATCACCTATCTAAAGAAAAGACCTAGGAATAGGCAATACATTAACCGGCATCCACTAGAAGACAGGCATGATGCATCTTTGATACCCCAGCCCATACATATCTGAATACTAACTCTGAACCAGTTATCCCTGCGAAGACAACTCCACTTGCAAACACTTAGGCAATGCAAACAGACAAATCAAACACCCTTGATGTATGATTAATGATTCCAAATTCAAATGGAGACAATCTGGAAGCAGAACAAATATTTTAAAATCTGAGACATAAGACACCTGTTAAAATTTCATTATATTCCCATAACCAAAAAGGACAGAGGGAACACCCTGTATGCAGAGAAAAGGAAAATACATGGTAGGAAGAACATTCACAAAACCAGTCCCCACAACAGTGGAAGAGAGGAACCCAGACAAAGACAAAAAAATTAACATTAAATACCACTAGCTGCCTTGGAATTCTTAGAGAGAATGCAACAAGCTACGGATAGCTAGGGCATAGCCTTCACCCACTAAGCCAACAACAAAAATTTCAAAATTTAAAAGCCCCTACAAAATGCCTCGAACCACAAAATTTGCCCATCACCGCACAACAAAACACCTCTGCAAACAATCATGGCATCCTGGACCACACCGCAAACCAGTCACTTCTCACCAAATAGGGTCAATTCTGCATTCAATTCCATAAATTGGTACCCCCTGTCACTGGAAAATCAAACTTCAAACTACAATGGCCACATGCATTTCACGGGCTCTACATTCTCTAGCCTTTTTCCGCAGTCGCGCAATCGTACAGTCATTGACCTTGACTACCACAAGAAAATGAGCCTTAATTCATGCTTGGTCACATGATCGCATAACCTAGAAATGGGTTATGCGAACATGCGACAACCCGTAGATCTCAATCCTGCCGCAACTGCCACCGCATCTAGAAATGTCCTAGCAGACTTAGTGAATTGGAGACAAAGGACCTTCACCAATTTGCCAAAAAAATTTGTACCTTTGCTAAACACTTAGCAACATCCTGACTGCCACTCACGCAATCGCTAGACAAACTAGCGAATCCTCCTATCTTCTGGCAAATGCGCAAAAAGACCACAATTTTATCAGCACCGCCAACTCCTTTTGTCCGGACCGCCAAAACCAAGACCCCACCTGGGCCCACCCGATGCCACATGTCACAACACCACACACTGTAACTGCCAAGAAACCATCTCCCAAGCCCACAATCAAACTCACCTTCCTGCCAGCACAGACCAACCAGAAACCACCACATGTCCACCCACCAATAGGAGCCGTCACCGCAACATGGAACTGCAACCAAATCACAGTGCTATCAGGCCCTAAGGACACGTGGCAAGTGGTCACATGATCACATAACTGGAAACTCGGCTATGCAATCATGCGACAGCCAATTATAGGCTACCACATGTCTACCCCTGGGACCACTGCCAAAGAATCCAAACCCATCCGAAGGATCGGATGGTTGTCATAGAAGCACATACCCTAGCTTTTGGCTATGTGATCACATGACAACCATCGATTCTTTGACACATCAGGACCCTCTATGCCTTCAAAAAATTAGGTCCCACCACCATCGCACTTGTGCACTTTAAACAAAGAAGATCACTAGGTAGCCTTACCGAACTGGGACCCACACAAATAGGTGGTGAGCAGTCGCATGATTGCATGTCAGAAAAGTCTGACATGCGGCCATGCGACAGCCAATAGGGAAGAAGCCTTTTAAAATCTGGGCCCACCAAATGGAAGCAATGTTGGAATAGATAAGATCAATGGTAGGCACATGATCGCATGGGTAAGGAATATTCCATGCGATCACACACCGACTATTGATCTCCTCCCTCTGGCCCCACATGGTCGCACTTGCATGGTTAAGACAAAGAACAAGGAGAGCCGGCAGAAAAGAAGACAAGAAAGGTCGAAAACACAGTGTTTTTTGTGAAAGATCAAAAACACAGAAAGTTTTCAACATGACACAAAGGAAAACAAAGAAGCTAAAAAAAACACAGGCTTTTATGCAGGCCAAAAAGGTTGAAAACAACGTGGATTTTCATAAACACAGTATGTTTTCGACACTGTGGCAGAAATTCAAAATGCTTCCCGTGGACCTTAGAATTTGCAAATCTTTCTGGGTTTTGTGGATTAGGAGATGGAGTATGAACCAGGGCCAGGTGACAACATAAACTACCAGGGGTAGGACACGCATACCATGAAACACTAAAGATTTTCATCACAATTCAAGACTAAGATTGTAGGCACGGCAGGACAACAAAACAAAAACATTGTAGGGAATAGGCCAACTACAAAGGATTTTGCAATGACATAAAATTGACCTAACAAGATTATGTGATAGCCATCAGATCTTCACTACATTGGCAATGGTCATGAGGGACTAGGACCCACCGGATTGGAGTTGCACACTTAGGGTCGAAAACATAGAGGGTTTTCAAACCAGAGGTTGAAAACACTAAGGGTTTTCAGACTGAAGGTCGAAAACACAAAAAGTTTTCGACACTGAACACTTTTTTGAAACCCTCCAATAGTATTTCTTGCAACCATTAAAACTTGAATATCTCTGAGGGTTTTGTGAATTAGGATGTGCGATATGAACTAGGGTTTGACAATACATTGAAGAACATGGGGCTTAGATCACAAGCCATGAAACTTTGAGGATCTACTTCACAAAAATGAAAAGAAGCTGCAGCAGGGTAGGATAAAAATAGAGACCTGGAAACTTGTCATATTTGCAAAATAGGAAATTTTGGGCAATAGGTCCATTGCCACGTAGTCTGAGGTGTCCACTTCTAGATGGCCATGAGTTTGGTGACATGGAGAGGTGTTAGTGCGGCCCGGTGGCTATCTTTCCTTAAGGATCTGATGGTTGTCACATGTTTGCAAGGAATATTCCTTACCCTTGCGATCATGTGACAAGCATTGATGGTGCTTTATCGCCACGACTCTGATAGTGGGTCCTCTTTTTTGATGTGCTCGCTCCTCATTGGCTGGAGTTTTGAACATTTGGAAATCTATCAGTGGGGCTGAGTATCTTAGGGAGATGGTAGGGGAGAAAGATCTATGGTGGTCATGTGATCAAATGGAATCTTTTGAGCCCATGTGATCATGTGACCACCATCTGATGCATGGTCTAGGTTCCTTTGACTTCTAAGGTGTCGGTCTTCTCTGACGTGCTCATTTTCTATTGGGCGCTACTGACGACATGGTCTTTTGACTTTTCAAGGGGCCCGCGAATATTGTAAAATCCATATGAGCTGCCCGATCTACTGAGAAATAAAAGGATCAATGATCATGTTTTAAACCAAACCTTGTAACCATTTATTTTCAAATTTAAATATCTTTCTGTGAGGGTTTTGCTAGTGTTTGATCCAGCAGGATATGAATGCTAGAGGTAGCTCAGAATAAATTCTTCAGGACATTTGCAGTTGGGAGGTTGATGATAAAGGTCTAGATAGTCATCATGGGTCTATTCTTATTTCCCAGGTACCATAACATTGATTTCAAGGCCGAGTTGTTGAGAAGGAGATGGATAAAGGTGACCTGTCTACAAGTGGATAGGGCATGAAATGGACATGCAAACGTAGATTTTTTATCATTCAAGATATTTGTAAAGATGTATTTATGATGAGAGGTGACAAAATTAGGGTTTGTTTATTCCATGCAAAATTATGTAACCCTAATTAGGTTTTTGCTCCTACTAGTGTGCATTAGAGGAGATGTATATAATGTTTTTGGAGCTTTTGAATCTTATAGTTTACTTTTTGTAAAAAGGGAGATTTTCCTTTCTCAAGAGTTATCTAAGGCATACTTTCTTCCCTCTAGCTTCTACAACCTATAATCTTTCATTGATGCTTAGATATTGCAAAGGTATTTTGTGGCATTCTTTATGTCCTTGTGCTTTCTTGTCTAAGTTTTCTCTTATTGAATGGGATATATTGGCCTTGTTAGAGAAGTCTCAGAGTTCCAGAGCCCTTTTTCCTTTCAGCTTTCATATGCACTATTGTGTATGATTTGATTTGAGTGAGTTTGTGGGTATATTTCAGCCCCTTGTCATTCTGTCTCATTCTTGTGCCCTTTTGTTGAAAAGAACATCTGGTTGCAGGTCATAGTTTGTGTCTCTTGTCTAGACCCCTCTTTGAAATACTTATGCAAGCCTATTTAGGAAGATTGTGTTCTACTAGATCTGAGGCTCCTTCATGCTGATTTAACTAGTGTATTGTGTTATTTTCATTTTGGTGTATCACCTAGTAGGATAGTTTGCTTTCAGTCATTTCCCTTTCAAGCATTCCTTATATCCCTTTCCCTCAAAAGATTTACTTTTCCTGTCAAAAAAATCAAATTAAGGTGATTATCCAAGAGGAACCAGCCTAGAACCTGGAGGTCTCATCTTAGTTAGCATAGGTCCCACAACCTGGAGATGATTCTCATGTTATACTAGGTTATCAAGACCAAGTGAGCTTGAGACAAGGGTACAAACTTAGTGTATAACAATTTTGGCATGCCCGATGGGACCAAGAGGTCATAGTTTTCATAATTCTTGCTGGTTTTAATATGCATCTAGTAGGTTGTAGACCTTTGAGAGGTCATTATTTTGCATATTTGGTGACTCTGAGTTCACATCCACTAGTTTCAAGGAGATTTAGTACCTAAGATGGATTACCATCCTTCTTTTCATGAGGACATCCCTTCATTTCATGGAGGTCAGCTTTATCAGAACAGTGGTACTTTTGATTTCATGCAGGACTACCGAGTTGCAGCAATGAAGCAACATACACCTCATGATTACCCCCCACCCACCCAACTTCCATTATCATGGCAGCATCAATACACATACCAGCAACCTCAAGAGGAGATGCTTTCCTTGAAAGAGCATGCTCATCATGCCTAGATCCAACAACAACAAACTTTGGCTCAATGGGATCAAGGTTATATAGGAGGTATCTGGCATAGCAATACAAGAGGAATGAGGCCAAGCTCATTGAAGGGTTGGAAGCACAAAATAAGTTTTATCAAGAGGTGTTGAAAACATAGAAAAGGAATATGCAGACACAAGCAAAAGATTAGTTCGATGCTAGATGGAAGCAGTGTGAAGAAATCATTGCAGGACATAAAAAAAGTCAAGTAGCCCTTGCAAGTAATCTAGCAATGCTGAACAAAGTTTACAAAGAAAATTTGATTAAGGTTAGTGCTGCTATAGCTAAAAAAGAGGAAGATTTTCAAAAAACATTGGCAGCTCAAAGGGATGCCTATGAAGAATAGGAAGTTCATAAGAATAATTGTGAAAAGGTGGTTCAAGACCAAAAGATTTTGATAGGGGCCATGTTTGATAGAGGAAATGAATTTCAGATTGAGAAAGAAAAGAAGAAGAGAGCTCATGAGGAGTTTCATGAGAGAGAGCTGCATGATCTCAAGCAAAATATAGGATTCCTTGCTTCTACAACTGAAACATATAAGAGAGGCTATCAGATGCAGATTGAGAAATGTTTTCAACTCGAAGAAGAAAAGGAGATCATTGAGTAGAAGATTGTTGATCTCAAGGAGATCCTCTCTGAACAAGTCAAGACAAATGATTTTTCAGAAAATCATGATAATTGTGCTGAAAATAGTATGCTTCTCCTACAAGAGAATCTAGAAGAAGAAGAAGAAGATCAATTTTGGGACAAGATGGAATACTTTTGCTTGCATCTTGATGACAAGCCCACACTTCCAGAGAACACCTACAAGCTACAGGAGATAATTATTTCTAGTCGGCATAAGGAGGAGATCAATCAAACTAAAATAATCTCTCAAGAGCCTGAGTCTATCAAGGAGAGCTCCAAATCCAACATCTCTCATCGCTGCCCTATTAGGAATTTGGCTAGGATGGAGGTTATCAAAGGAGTACAAATTATGCCAGCATCCCAATATGATATTCCACCAAAAGCTGAGGCTGAGAATGAACCAAATTAGCTTGTTGTCGCTATTGACCAAGTAAGTAAGGTCTTATTACTGCTTGTTGTTTCTCCTCAAAATGATAGTGCCTAAAATTAGCTTGACCAAGTGAGTAAAATCCATATCAGTCAAATCCTTGTCAAGCAGGTGATTCTGCATATCTCCTATATTTATCTTTTAATAGCTTTCTAGAGACATGTGGATTATTGTAATCTGAGAAGGATGGGAAGTTATTTTTCACAAATAGTAAATGGTTTTGTTTGACTAGTGTTAAGTACTAGCTAGTTTAGGTTAGGTTAGTTTCCCTATTTTCTATTTCTTGGTTAGTTTCCCTATTTTCCAATAAGCGCCCATGCATAGTTCTGTCCCTCTGGTTCCAGGTCTGTCTCTTTGTGAAGGTTTCTTGTGCTCAAATGTTGACTCCATGCCCAATGAATTGTTAAGGCCACTGGTTTTCCATGTCTAGCAGGTTGACATCCAGTAGAAATCACCAAAATGTTACCCAAAATTCCCTATTCTATGCATTTTGGTCACAAGTTGAGCTAAAGCTTCATTTTACCCCGTTGAACACCATCAAAAAAAATTTATGAGCTTTTGCCTTGTCTTCTGGTCTCTACAAATGTTTTAAACCCTTTGGCCTGCAAGTACATTTGAAAATCTAGCCATTGCTGCAAAACCCTAAAAACCCCCTTTGGCCGATTCTAATTCTTCATTACCTTTTTAGGCCACTTAATCTTTAAAATGCATGTGCTAAGATTTGACCACCTTCATGTGTTAAGTCTCTAGGTTGTCGGGAGGGGTCCCTTTTAATTTTTCCTACCAAAGCCTAAGTTTTTAGCAAATATTTCCTCCTGACCTTCCCTTTGAAACTTGTGGTTGTCAGATGTTCACATGGAATCTTTTGAGCCCTTGTGATCATGCAATAGGATGACACCTGTATCGACGGGCCCATTCTCCATCTGCAAAGGTTAAAGCTTGGAAAAATCTTGTGGTTGTCCCTACGCCGTGAAGGAAAGATGTTGCCTATTTAAGCACATGGTGTAATGATGGTCATCAATCTTCCCTCTGATACAATGCTACTATCAGTGGGTCCATTGCTACATTGGCCAAGGTGTCCACTTCTAGTTGGCCACAAGTTTGGTGACATGGAGAGGTGTTAGAGGGGCCCGGTGGCTATCTTTCCTCAAGGATTTGATGGTTGTCACATGTTCACAAGAAATATTCCTTTCCCTTGTGATCATGCGACAACCATTGATGCTACTTTATCACCACGGCTCTGATAGTGGGTCCTCTTTTCTGATGTGCTCACTCCTCATTGGCTAGGGTTTTGAACATGTGGAAATCTGTCAGTGGGGCCAAGTATCTTAGTGAGATGGTAGGGGAGAAAGATCTATGGTGGTTGCGTGATCACATGGAATCTTTTGAGCCCATGTGATCATGCGACTATCGTACGATGTAGGGTCCAGGTTCCTTTGACTTCTGAGGTGTCAATCTTCTTTGATGTGCTCATTTTCTATTGGGCACTACTATTGACATGGTCTTTTGAATTTTCAAGGGGCCCAAGACTATTGTAAAATCGATATGAGCCACCCAATCTACCGAGAAATAAAAGGATCGACAATCACATTTTAAACCAAACCTGGTAACCATTTATTTTCAAATTTAAATATCTTTGTGTGAGGGTTTTGCCAGTGTTTGATCCAGCAAGATATGAATGACAGAGGTAGCTCAGAATAAATTCTTTAGGACATTTGCAGTTGGGAGGTTGATGATAAAGGTCTAGATAGCTGTCGTGGGTCTATTCTTGTTTCCCAGGTACCATAACATTGATTTCAAGGCTGAATTGCCGAGAAGTAGATGGATCAAGGTGACCTATCTGCAGGTGGATAGGGCATGAAATGGACATGCAAACGTAGATTTTTTGATCATTCAGGATATTTGCAAAGGTTTATTTGTGATGAGAGGTGACAAAATTAGGGTTTTTTTATTCCATGCAAAATTATGTAACCCTAATTAGGTGTTTGCTCCTGCCAGTGTGCATTAGAGGATATATATATATATATATATATATATATATATATATATATATATATATATATATATATATATATATATATATATATATATATATATATATATATATATATATATATATATATATATATATATATATATATATAATGTTTTTGGAGCTTTTGAAGCTCAGAGTTTACCTTTTGTAAAAAGGTAGGTTTTCCTTTCTCAGGAGTTATCTAAGGCATCCTTTCTACCCTCTAGCTTCTGCAACTTGTAATCTTTCATTAATGCTTAGATATTGCAAAGGTATTTTACAACATTCTTTATGTCCTTGTGCTTTCTTGTCTAAGTTTTCTCTTATTGAATGGGCTATATTGGCCTTGTTAGAGAAGTCTCAAAGTTCCAGAGCCCTTTTTCCTTTCAGCTTACATGTGCACTATTGTGTATGATTTGATTTGAGCGAGTTTGTGGGTATATTTCAGCCCCTTGTCATATGTCTCATTCATGTGCCCTTTTGCTGAAAAGAATGTCTACTTGCAGGTCATAGTTTATGTCTCTTGTCTAGACACCTCTGTGAAATACTTATGCAAGCCTATTTAGGAAGATTGTGTTCTACTAGATCTATGGCCCCTTCATGTTGATTTGGCCAGTGTATTGTCTTCTTTTCATTTTAGTGTATCACCTAGTAGGATAGTTTGCTTTCAGTCATTTCCCTTTCAAGCATTCCTTATATCCATTTCCCTCAAAAGATTTACTTTTCTTGTCAAAAAAAGAAAATTAAGATGATTATCCAAGAGGAACTAGCCTAGAACCTGGAGGTCTCATCTCAGTTAGCATAGGTCCCACAACCTGGAGATGATTCCCATGTTATACTAGGTTATCAAGATCCAGTGACCTTGAGACAAGGGTACAAACTTAGTGTATAACATGAACACAAGCTTGATTTATACTATGCTTAGTATACACTACATTGCTCGGTGTATACTATAATGGTTCATCAATTGACCACACTGCCTTGTGCCTTTCAGCTCTTTTCCTCATCATAGATGAATGAAACATAATCAAGTCAATAACATAAGGTCATAGACTTATCAACAAGTTACTCAATGTATTCCTTATCATCATCTATCATGTACATCTTCCTTATGTAGATATTTTTATTCTTCATCTCTTTTACCCCTTTTCTATAGATGTTTCGGTATAGTAACTTACAAAAATAAGTGTTGTTAAACTAGTTGACATCAATGACAACATATTACTAATTTAATCATATTACATATCTAATTAGTAACTTTATGATCTCTAATCACATATCTTCAATTAGGTTCTTAATTAGTTGTCATTCATCATAAAGATTATTTAAAGGAGGATATTTAAGGTTTTGAAGATGATATGGTGGAGGAAGATGTCATTCCTCTGATCCTCATTCTAGACTTTGCTAGAGAGGATGAAGAAGAGCCTATGGGGGGACATTCTTTATGTGGTAGCCAATCCTTCCTCTCATGATGGTCTTCCCACCCCCTTGACAAAGGATTTCAATAATGCTCACTGATGCTAAAGTTATATAGGTTAAGATGGATGTGAGTTCCTTTTATTATAATGCTTCAAGTTAGATATCTCAAGTGGTATTATATAGTGAAAATTAAAATCCAAAGTTAGCTCTAGAAACTAGTTATATATAATGGTATTCTCCATCTGAAACTGACCACTAATGGTTCCTTATTTTGTTTGAACCATGAACTTGTTAAATCTACAACGAAATTAATATTATAATAGCTACTCATAAAACTAATGTTTTAAGTAAGATAGTTGTTTTATTATGCATTTTTAATAGAAATTCTATGAGTATTGCTTATATAATAGGAAGGTGGAATTTAGTATTTAGAATTTGTTAAAAAAACTTATTTTTGATAGATAAAAGCAGCAGAAGGGTGCTGGCCCATAGAACAGAGGACTAGTAGCACATTAATAGCATATTAATGTAACCAGTCAAGTAGCAGTAATAGAATAACAGTGTTCAACAATTCGAAATATGTCTTTATCAAAAACAAAAGTCACCTTACTAAACATATGAATTAAACTAGAGTATCTAGTACCAGCAGTATCAAGTAAATTATCAAGTAAAGTATTAGTAAAAAGCCACACAAGGCTAACTAGAGAGCAATAAAAGCTAATAAAAACCCCATTCACAAAACAGGGGGACCTAGGGCTAAACCCTTCCAAAATTAACAAACACATAGGAACCGAACTAATTATTTCCACCCAACTGCTTAGACAATAGAGTAGTTGCCCATTCTTCCTACAAGAATAGGAGGAGGTCCTTGTTGTCCTTGTTTGCTTCCAGAGTGCCACCGGCCAGCTTATCCTACAAATGACAAAGAGTCATCGCTGAAGCATGCATAATTTTCAAACCAAATTTATTGGTTAGTCTGCATTGGTTCATCAGCTCTTGCACATTATTCTTTATCTTAGCAATCTCCTTGTCCAACTTCTCAAACCTCCTCTTAAGAGTCCCTTTGAGCTTGTTTCTATCCTCCAGGGCTTCAGTGTTTTGAATAGGGGAAGGGGGCTTCTCCAAAGGATTGTGAGTAGGGCTTAGGGATGGGGAAGAGATAATGGGGGCTTTCATGGTAGGTTTGGGTTTAGGAATAGGGATATGAGGGGGGCTCATGTGGTCTTCCAAAGAATCATTCATGGACTCAGTGGACTGGGAGTCCTTGTTATACATGGAAAGCTCTTTAGTTAGCATTTCCAGTAGTTTAGTTTTGCATTGCTCTTTGGCTAGTCTGTTAGACCTCCTTCTACCTGACCCACTCAAGTCCACCTCCAGGTTGACTTGGCTTTCCAATAATTTTCTTTTTTTGGCCTTACAACTAATCTCCGGGGTACTATCATCCTCCCTATTTTTCATATCCTCAGACTTGGATACATAAGACACATACTAGGCATCCTTCCTCAGAAATGGATTTTTGACACATTTTTTCTAATTCTTACCCTCTTTGGTGCCAGTAGCCTCCTGGGTAATACAGATGGACTAGAAGGAGGACTGGGTGGGATTTTCATTTTTCACTAAGGAATCCTCCTGTGTCATTTCTTGGATAATCGGGGGGGGGATGAGGTGCCAAAAAAATGGCTTTGTGGAATTGATAAAGGTAGAGGAGGAGGCCCTAGTGAAGGATAGGCATTTTCTTATCAGGGCTCTCCTTGATGTCAAGGAGATTGCTTTCAATGGAGTGCAGCAGGGAGAAGGGGATGGATATTAAATCTTTGTTCCTCACGTCATTTAGAAATAGTAAATGGTAATAGTAGAAGACAGTGAAATTACCTTCCAAAGTGAAGTATTTCATCACAATGAGGTAGATTTTTGGCCAGAAATCCGGCAGCACCTCCCTATTGAAACCCCCCTACTTTTTCACTGGTATCTCACCATCCTTGAAGAATTGATTACAGCTAGTTGGGTCTAGAGTTCGATTAGTTTTCTTGTATTTTCTCCCCTTCATAGATAGCCCAGTCCCCTTGGCTATCACCTCCTTGTTTAGCTAGAAGTGAATGCCGCCAACAGAGACACTTTTGTTATTCCAAGATGACACAAACTATTTGGATATACATTTGTCATGCCCACACTTCATTCTCTCCATGAAGGCCCAAATGCCGCTCTCCTTGCAATAATGAGTCACCAGCACATCCGAGGAGAAGATCTCATCAATTTTATCAGGCTCAATGCAGAGAGTGTTGCCTCCCATTTCATAATTCAGCCCCTCCTTCACTAGAATAAACCCTCTGTAATTATAATTTTTTTTTGAATATAGCTTAAACTGCAGGCTTTGGGAAAAGTCTTGGGAAAAGTCTTGGGAAATGGGCTCTGTACCACTAGATCCAATGGATATCTAGGTGCCATTAATAGTAATAATACCAAGGATACACTTGCTATCCTCTTCAACCAAGTAAGCCCTTTGATTTAGACAATGTCTACTCCACACATTTAAAGGGTAGTTATGATTATTTATGGGAAAATGGGTTCTCTTTTCCATAATCGCAAAAATCATCAGGACACACCAGCACATGATCTAGTGAGGATTCACAATGAATAAAATATCATGGAACATTTAAACTTTGATATTCATTTCTCCCCCAATGATTTGCTGAGTCACTAGTGGTAAATGACTAACCGCCCTCCAATTATTGAGTTTAGCTTTCCTTAGGCCCATTCTCACCATTGAGTCAGCAACAAAATTCCCTTCCCTATATGTGTGAGTTATGGTGGTGCTCTGGAAGCTATTCATCAACTCACCGATCTCCCTAATGATAGGTCTAGCCTGCCACCCCAGACTAGCACCACTTTTGATGGCCTCAACCACCACCATGGAATCCCCCTTGATTGCTAGCTGCCTGACATTCAAATGTTTTGCAAATTCAATCCCCCAAAGAAGAGCCATTCCTTCCACCTAGGTGACCATGTTGTTGTTGATGGGACCAGCATAGGCTAGCAGGAAGTCACCTCTGTGATCTCTCAGAATGCCACCCCCACCTTGGCTTATATTATTTGTCACCCTGTCAAAATTTAATTTAATCCATCAAACCTGGAGAGCCTAGGAAGGATGTTCCACCTGTTAGCAAAACTCACTTCCCAAGCAGTAGGGGGGTAAGGAGGGAGCTTCCAATTGGCCATCCCTGACATTTTCACATAAGAGCTTAGTTCTAATGTGGAGGCAAGCGTCGGGATTGATACTCTCTTCTCTAAAAATCCTATTGTTCCTCTCCTTCCAAATGGCCCAACAGAGTGGGGAGGTAGCATACGCTAAAGGAGCTAGAGAAGGGGGTGATTTGAGGGGGCTCTCTAGTTATTAAATTGATGCACTTCTCTGTCCAAGGCCCATGAGATACCTAACTTGCCTATAACTCCTTGCCATAAACTAGAGGCATAGTCACAGTGGATGAACAAGTGGTTCACCATTTCCTCTTCCTTCTTACATAGAATACATCTATTCACCATGGGGATGCCCCTCTTTATTAGGTTATCCTAGGTTAGGACCTTACCATGCATTAAGGTCCACCAAAAGAAGTTAATTTTTGGGGTGAGCTAGGGAATCCACACCTTCTTCCAGTCATGTGGGTTACCCACCTCCTTTAGAAGAAGATTATAAGCTGATTTGATAGAGAAAGTACTAGCCTAGGTGGGGGCCCAGATAATTGAGTCCTCAAGACCCTAGATTCTAACCTTAGTTATAATTTCCATGAGGTCCTTGGCTGAGTGTTGCAGATCTGGTCTATTCCTTGACCAATTAGGAATGTCCTCCCAATCCCTGCGAGTCATATAGTTAGAAGCTTTGTTACCCAGAATAGGTCTAAGGTGATCCATAAGAGGTTTGAAACTATAGCCTAAATTAGGTTGGTTCTCTATCCATCTATCATTCCAAAACCTGATGGATCTTCCATTTCTGATTTTCCAGAGAACACCTTTAGAGAGAAGGGTCCTACATTTGCATATGTTCGTCCATAGTTTGGAGCTGCTGGAGAGGTTTCCATCTTGGAACATCCTCCTATAGGGGTGTCCTTGGAGGTACTTGGCTTCCATAAGTCTACACCAATTTTCCTTTCTTTTTATAAGCTTCCAGGCCACTTTCATGGTGAGGGCTTTATTCATCAGCCCAATTTTTCTTAACCCCAGGCCACCCATTCTCTTCAGGAGGTAGACAGTATCCCAATTCACTAGAGACATCCTCTTTTTTTCTTCAGATCCTTCCCATAGAAAAGTCCTATGTATCTTTTCAAGTTTGTCCACCATGTAGCCTCTGATTTTAAAGAGAGAAAGGAAGTAGACAGGGATTCCTTGGAGAGTGGAGGCCACAAGTTGTAGCTTACTAGCATTTCTTAGAAACTTCCCCTTTCAACTAGCAAGTTTCTTCTAGGTTCTTTCTAGGATGGAATTCCAAAAATCTTGGGACACCTATTTAACAGTAAGGGGGGAGGCCAAGATAAGTAGAAGGGAGAGAGGCTGTCGGACAACCCAGGATTCAAAGCACCTTTTTTTGTATCTTTATGGGGGTGTTGAAGAAGAACAACCTACTCTTCTGATAGTTGATGCACTACCCTGAAGCCCAAGCATAACTTTCCAGAATTTTTTTCCAGTGCCTGGCCTCAATAACTGAGGAATAACCAAAGAGGAAGGTGTCATCCACAAACTATTCTAAAACCACCTGAGGACTAGTGGAGGCAGGTTTGACACCCATTATTCTCCCCATGGTAGACATCATACAAAGGTTCCTACTAATCACATCAGCCACCATAATAAAAAGGTAAGGGGAGAGGGGGTCCCCCTATCTAAGACCCTTCTTAGGTTTAAAATAACTACCAGGGGATCCATTCACTAGAACAAAAAGGCTAGCAATTTGAGTACATTCTTGTATGATCCGGATGACCTTCTTATTAAACCCCATTTTAGAAAGAATTTTAATCAGAAAGGACCAATTAACTTTGTCATAAGCTTTGGAGATATCTAGTTTAAAAGCCATACCTAGAACTTTGCTTCTATCCATAGAGTGGATTATTTCATGGGTGGCTACGACAACATCTAGGATCTGTCTTCTCGGCACGAAGCCTATCTTAGTAGTGCTTATAATCTTGTCTGGTAGAGGCTTGATTCTGCCCACCAGGATCTTGGTGAGGATCTTATAAAAAGTATTGCATAGGCCGATGGGCCTGAAATCCATCATAGTGGTAGGATTATCATGCTTAGGAACCAACATAATGTAGGTTTGATTATGTTTCCTGAAGATGCGACTGATCCTAAAAAAGTCTATGGCCCCGCAAATAACATTGGTCCCCACAATGTCCCAATACTTCTGAAAGAATGCTAGAGGAAAGCCATCCAGACTAGGAGCTTTATAAGCTCCCATAGAAAAAAACTGCCTCCTAACCTCTTCATCAGAGACCCACTCCATGAGCATGTTATTGTCACTAATCATTATAGCACTTTGGAT
>BSBK01013072.1:60000-62500 GCA_027943335.1 Chamaecyparis obtusa
AAGATGAGGTATTGTGTGATATCATATCTATGGATGCATGTCATATGTTGTTGGGTAGACCATGGCAGTTTGACAGATGTGCTGTACATGATGGTCGTGCGAATACCTGTTCCTTGACAAAGGATGGAGTGCGACATAAGCTAAAACCATTGAAGGAGACTGAAGAAAAGGTATGTGGTAATGTAAGGATAACTTTTGTTGATGGAAGAAATTTCCTAGATGGTATGAGGCATGCGCATGTATGTTTTTCTTTAATTCCAAAAGTTGGTAAAGAGGAAGTAGAGGATGTTCCTGTAGAAGTTACAGATTTGTTGAATGAGTTTCAAGATATTGTATCTGATAACGTGCCTGATGGATTACCACCAGTCAGAAAGATCAGTCATCAGATGGACTTGATCCTAGGAGTGAGTTTGCCGAATAAGGCAGCACATAGAATGACACCTGCAGAAAGTGAGGAGTTGAACAAGCAAGTACATGA
Source organism: Chamaecyparis obtusa (assembly GCA_027943335.1). Classification (NCBI taxonomy): domain Eukaryota; kingdom Viridiplantae; phylum Streptophyta; class Pinopsida; order Cupressales; family Cupressaceae; genus Chamaecyparis; species Chamaecyparis obtusa. The sequence goes on from BSBK01013072.1 coordinate 60,479, forward strand.
GTTGTTACTAAAAGGATTGATCCGTGAGAGTCTAAGTCCCTGTGCTGTACCAGCAGTATTAGCACCAAAGAAGAATGGAGAGTGGAGGATGTGTACAGATTCAAGAGCAATAAACAAGATCACAATCAAGTACAAGTTTCCATTGCCACGAATGGATGATATTATGGACTGTTTGAGTGGAGCTGTGTATTTCTCAAAGATAGATCTGAAGAGTGGATATCATCAGATTTAGATCAAAGAAGGAGATGAATGGAAGACTACATTCAAGACAAAGGAAGGACTGTATGAGTGGTTAGTCATGCCTTTTGGGCTAACCAATGCACCGAGCACTTTCATGCGGCTCATGAACAAGGTTCTAAAAGAATTTCTAGGTAAGTTTGTCATTGTTTACCTAGATGATATTTTGATCTTTAGTAAGACATTGCATGAGCATATGATGCATATTTGTGTGGTATTTGAGAAGTTGAGAGAAGAGAAATTGCTGATTAATTTGAAGAAGTGCAGTTTTGTGAAGAAAGAGTTAGTGTATTTGGGGTTTGTAGTTTCAGCAGAAGGTCTAAAAATGGACCCAAAGAAGGTACAGGCTATCCTTGAATGGCCTACTCCAAGGAGTGCTACTGAGGTAAGATCTTTTCATGGTCTAGCTAGATTTTACAGAAAGTTTATCAGAAATTTTAGCAGTATTTGTGGACCCTTGACTGAAATAATGAGAGGGGATAGAAAAGAGTTTAAGTGGACTAAAGGGGCAGAAAAGAGTTTTCAATTATTGAAACAAAAAGTTACAGAACAACCTATTTTAGCCCTTCTAGATTTTAATAAGGTGTTTTCAAGTAGATTGTGATGCTAGTGGTGCTGCAATAGGAGTTGTTATGAGCCAAGAAGGTAAACCTGTTGCGTATTTCAGTGAGAAGTTAAATGATGCCAAGAGGAAGTATTCTATTTATGATTAGGAATTTTATGCTATAGTTCAGGCATTAAAGAAGTGGAGACATTATCTGCTTCCTAAAGATTTTGTTTTGTATACTGATCATCAAGCTTTGCAATATTTGAATAGTCAAGGAAAGTTGAATCAGAGGCATTTGAAATGGGTTGAGTTTTTGCAGAGTTATACATTTGTTTTGAAACACAGGAGTGGAAAGTCTAATAGGGTTGCAGATGCTCTTAGCAGAAGGCAACTATTGCTGACAGAAATGCAGATTAAAGTAGTTGGGTTCAAGGAACTCAAGAATTTGTATTCAGAGGATCCTGATTTTGGTGAAGCTTGGAAAGCTTGTACAGAACCTGTTACTCTAGACAGGATGAAATGGTTGGATTTCATCATCCAGGATGATATGCTATTCAGAGGGAGTCAGTTGTGCATTTCACAAAGTTCTATGAGGGAGAATCTCATCAAGGAGAAGCATAGTGGAGGATTGGCTAGACATTTTGGTTGTGATAAAACCCTTGCTTTGGTTGGTGAGAATTATTATTGGCCACAATTGCAGCAAGATGTGAAGAAGTTTGTACAGAGTTGCAGAGTATGTCAGATGGCAAAAGGAGTGAAGCAGAATATAGGGTTGTATCAACTATTACCTATACCAGAGAAGCCTTGGGAGGATATCAGTATGGACTTTGTTCTTAGTTTACCGAGGACTCAGCGGGGACATGATTCAATTTTTGTGGTGGTTGACAGATTTTCAAAGATGGCACATTTCATTCCCTGTAAGAAGACTAATGATGTTGTTCATGTAGCAGAATTAATTTTCAGAGAAGTAGTGAGACTTCATGGTTTGCCAAAGACCATAGTTTCAGATCGGGACACTAAGTTTGTTGGATATTTTTGGCGTACATTGTGGAAGAAATTAAAGATAGATTTGAAGTTCAGTTCATCACATCATCCACAGACTGATGGACAGACAGAGGTGGTGAATAGGAGTTTGGGAAATTTGCTGAGATGTTTGGTTGGAGATAAGCCAACAGGATGGGATTTGATTTTACCACAGGCGGAATTTGCATACAATAATTTTGTCAACAGGAGCACTG
>BSBK01013073.1:2500-30000 GCA_027943335.1 Chamaecyparis obtusa
AGCACCACATTATTCTCTAGATGGGAAACAATCTCCCCTCTTCCAACTCTAAGTTTTCCAGCCCTTCAGCCACCGGGGGGACTAGTCTTTTTCATCTCTTCCCTTGTATTCACGGGTGGGTTCTCAGAGGTGCCCTTATCCTTAATTTTAATCTTTGCTCCATGTAGAGAGGATTTGCATTATTTGCTAGTTTGGGCCCTGGCTTCACATTTCTGGCAGAAGAGAGTAGTATTCTCATACACTAGAGCTAGGTCCATCTACACAGCTTAGATTTTAATATTACAAAGTTGGGTAGGGTTTTGTTAAGGGTGACATTAACATAGAATCGCGCAAAAACTAACCTAGACTTAGAGTAGGTCACCTGATCTGCAGTAATAAAGATGTCAAAGGAGTAACCAATCTACCTGAACACCTATTCATCTCAGTATTCTAGTGAAAGTCCAGGGAGGCACACCCAAACTGCCATCTTACTCATCTCAGTCATAGGATTGAACCCAGATTTCCACTTCGCTAGAGATAGAAAGTGCTTACCATAGACCCACGAGACTGACATAATAGAGGCCAGCTCCTCCAGATTGTTGAACTTTAAGAGGAAGAGCCCGCCAGGTATAGCTCAGACTAGCATAGACACCTTGATCTTCCATTGAATAGGCACCCATTTTCTAACTATTTCAATGGTGGGTCAGAAGTTGAAGAACTGACCCACCAACACCAACTGAAAATCAGCCATAGTCATGTTCACCATAGAATCAGGGAGTGAGGGTTCACTAGCTTCCTCAGTCTAGAAGAAGCCCACTAGGAGTGATTCCAGAGAGTTTTGAGGCTCACCAACAAGAGCATGTTTCCAATTAGATTTTGGGGAAATGAAGGGGCAGTGACAGAAGAGGACGCCCACTGGGATCTATCCGTTGACTCTTGCAGAGCCTGCCCCATGCCAGAGGTAGCAATCTCGAGACCAACATGGGGTCCTGCAAGGGAGGAAGATTCCCCCAAGGGGAGGCGGGCATCGAAATCAAATTTTTGAATTTGAAGGCTGGGTGGGAAGTTTGTAGATTAGGAGGTGCAAAATGCTTTTGTTTGTCATATGGACTTTTTGTTACCATTACACTATATCTTAATTTTTTAAACATTTTTCAAGTATTTAATTATTACTAGTTTTTTCTTATTCTGGTTAAGTTATTCAGAGATTAGAACATATTACATAGATTTTTTTTTTCATTTTTGAAAAAATAGTTAATTATTATATATTTTTTGATTGCAGGGAAAACATGTTTTAAAGGGGGAATCGAAACCCTATACAAGTATAGAATAAAAGATTAAGCGTTAAGCATACTAAAGAGAAACAAGATTGGCACCCAGTCCACTAGAAACCAAAACTAGTAGAAAAAGCCTCAAAACCAAATACCAGCAAAAGAAGGACAATCGGGGAGAAATAAAAAAGAATAGCATGAGGAACCAAGAGCAGTAAGCAAACTCTTTACCAGTTTCATCCGGTTCCTTCTTCACCTCAGAGATCTTTTTTATGGCAGCACTGAAGTCAGAAAGCTCCTGGATTCTATCTTGGATCTTTCTCCTTTTAGAAAATAGGGTATGTTTACCTGAGCCCTCCTATCCCATATCCTCATTATCCTCCTCAGGTTTCTTGCTAGGGGAACCTACATCCAGCTCTGCTTTGATGGTCAGAAAATAGTCCATGGCAGAACCCATGAACATGTTATTATCTTGCATATGTTTCTTCATGGCATTCTCCAGCGTATCCATTCTGACTTGCATATCTTGGACTTCTTTTCCCTGTCATTGTTCATGTTGCCATCCAAAGTGTTCGAACCAGACTCCAACCTTTCCTGCAGAGAATCAACCTTAACATAAATAGAATGACATTTAAATTCAAAATTTTTATTTCCTGACAGACCCATTTCAAGAAACAAAATGAGTACATAGAAGCTTCCTTTATAGTCTAGAGAACCCCAAAGGGAGGGTCAATTTTGTCATCCACATATTCTTTGAGCAGTTGAACATTTTGTTCCTGCATATCCACAGTTTTGGCAAGAAGAATATTCTGAGAATGGGTAGGGACATTGACTTTTTCCATAGTAGGGGAAACCATCTCCACTTTAGGGGAAGTCTTCTCCGCATCAGGGGCATCCTTTTGAATATATGTTGATTGCAATAATATAATATATTATTTTCATTTTGAAAATATTTATAATGAAATAATAAAAAAAAAAATTCAATTTCAAATTAATAATAATATTATTTATATTATGACTGTATAGCATGACAAAAAGGAGATGAACTCAGATGAGGAGTATAATGACAGTGAGGAAGACATGAATATAGATGATGAGGAGGGCAACCCAAACAAGGAAGCCACAAAAATGCCAGAACAGATCAAAGGGGAAAACATCAACACTACGAGGGATTGATCGGGTCACCTCTCTATTGATCTACCGATTAGCAATGATAACTCCCCACCTCTTCAACCCTAGTTTGGAACCAACAAAGAGGCTCAAGACCCCATTACTGAGGACCCCAAAGAAGAACAGGAAATCCCTCTACTCAGTCTCCCATTTGGTTTCAGACCTTAGAAGATATGTCTGGAGGGGAATATCAAAGTCAAGACTCTGGAGAAGGGAAAAAGGTCTGGAGGAGCTTCAATATCAATACAGTGTGCATGGGGATCATAAGGGAGCTCATTTACCCTAAAATTTTGAAGGATACCAAAGGAAAAATCCATAAGGAAGAGCTGATTGACCCCGGTCTAGTGGTTCTCAAAGATAAGGCTAGGGAAATGGAGATGGATTTCCTCAACAATACTAAGAATAGTATGTTGGATCGGTACACAGTCCTTCAAATGGCTTTTCCATGAAATTGAAGACCTCAAAGAAGAAATTAGAGTACTGATGACAAGGATCACAAAACTACTGAGTGAAAGCAAAGCCTGGAAGCTAGGGTTGACCACTTGAAATCTAAATGATCAGTCTAGAGGACACCCTAAAGGGTATTGCCGAGAAAAACTATAACATTCTTAAGCATCCAATGACCACATTAATCTGCTATTCAACAAAATGGAAGAAAAGATGGATAGGAGAGTTGATCAGAGGAATATGGAGGAAGACAAGAAGAAGCCCAGTGAATATATTTATAAAATTATTATCTACAGTACCATCTCTCTCTCTCTCTCTCTCTCTCTCTCTCTCTCTTCCCTTATTCATCTCTTTATATCCATCTAACACTTTCCTCCTCCATCTCTATCTACGTCTGCCTCCCCTCTCTATCAATATCTCATCATCTCAGCATTCATGTCTTATTCATTCCATCTATCATGCTCTATATCTTTACAACATTATTAATCTTTTGATCTATTTCTATCTATACCTCTCTACACCTATCTCCCTTTGTTTAAATGTCTACTTATAAAGAGAGGGAGGTTATTGGGAATGTCAAGTACAACACTCACATGACCTTACACCTTCTCTCTAATCTTCAAATTTTAGCTTGTCTTTATATAAATAGATGCACACAAGCCATGTATGGCATAGTATTGCAAAAGTGAATAGACCTATTTCATAATTTAAGAGTGGATGTAACTATTTTATGTTGAACTACTATTAGTTTTGAGTTTTCTTCTACTTTTGGAATCTCTTGTGCGTTCTTTAATTCTCAAGATATCCCTACTTAATTTAACAAATCTATCCTAAACAGATTGGAGGATATCCACACAATGTATTTATTTCACTTGGTTCTTCCTTCTAGCAGTTACTATGGTGAGATTAATGCTACTCAAAATTATGGTAACATTTGTTGAAGTACATTGTGTTGTAGATGGGTTCCATCCTGGCATTTTAATCTTCCCTATCTTCTGCGCACATACCTCACCTTCCAGCTGTACCATTTTGCCTTGTCACATGATTGCAAGGCTTCTCTCTCCTCCCTTGCGATCATGTGACCACACCCCTTTCCACCTCTCTATGTTTTCCTTCCCCTGTGCGGATTTCTTTTTGTCTTTATGCTTTGTTGCATGATCGCAACGCTTCATTTTCACTCTTGTGATCATGCGACTACCTTAAGCTTGCATGGTTTTATTTTATGTGTGCACCTGTGATCTCAATAAATGCTCAGCTTTTTGTTTTACCATCCGCGTGTTCTTCCATGGCTTGTCTTTTGTGTGAGGCCCTCTCCCTTTACCTTTTCGCATGATAGCATAACACTCATTTGGTTTATGCGATCATGCGACATCCTTAAAATTTTTGCTTACATTTCCATGCACGTGGGTCCCCTCAGATATGCTCTTGTCACATGATCACATGAGCATTATTTTATTCATGTGATCATGCGACCACTCTCATGTGACAACCATTTTTATCTTTTCCAACCACCATATTAATTGCCATGTTTTTTATATAGTTTTTTTCTCTGACTCTTTGCATCGTTCGGTTATTCTCCAGGTTTATCTAGATGCTTTTGGGTAGAATATTTTGAAAAAAACAAAAAAATGGATGTTTCTCTTAGTTTTGTCTGCTGAAAATTCTGTCTCTACAAGAAGTATATTGCAATAATGTGAGCATACTGGCAGCTCTTTAAATTTGAAAACTTGGCATTAATATATATAAAATTAATATTTATGAGGATCGATACTCTGTTTACCCTATTTACTCTGTTCTCAACATTGTTTGTGTATATCTTCCTCCATCAAATTGGTATCAGAGCTGGAGATTGAAGCACTTGTTATTGAAGGGAAAAGGTCTGCTAGAGATTCAAGCTCAAAAAGATCTGGGTATTGTTTTTCTTGGAAGATTTTATTGTGGGCAAAAAGCAAGTCAGAGAAAAGAGAAAAGAAAGAAAAGGGGGTTTTATAAAAAAGGAGAAAGTGTTACTAGTGAATCATGGTAGGAACCAATGGGAGTATTTCTCAGCCCCAGATTCAAATTTTTAATGGAAAAAACTATGACTATTGGAGCATCGAAATGAAGACTCTTTTTCATTCACAAGATGTTTGGGATTTAGTGGAAAATGGCTTTCTTGAACCACCAGACCAGCAAGCATATCAAGCCCTTTCACAAGTAGATAAGGATTTATTGAAGGAAAATAAGAAGGATGCAAAGGCACTAGTTTTCATTCAACAAGAAATGGAAGAAGTAATCTTTCCAAAATTTGCAGTTTCCACAAGATCAAAACAAGCATTGGGATAGTCTGCAAACAACATACCAAGGCACAGGCAAGGTAATAATGGAAAAAATACAAATACTTAGAAGGGATTTTGAAAAATCTATAAATGAAAGACTCAGATTCAATAACTGCATTTTTCACTCATGCATGTCAATAGTAAATCAGTTAAGGTCCTATGGTGACACTGTTGAAGATCAAAAGATTGTGGAAAAAAATACTTAGAAGTCTGTTTGCTAAATTTGATGTTGTAGTAATAAGCTATTCAAGAGGCCAAAGATCTTTCTATATTATCAGCAGATGAATTAATGGGGTCACTTTTATTCCATGAGCAAAGACTGAAACCGAACAAGGTCATCATCATTTGAAAATGCATTCAAGACTTAGCTCTCTTTTGCAAAGTCAAGAGGGAGATCAAACAACAACAGAGGTAGAGGACGTTTCTCATCAAGAGGAGGAAGAGAAATCACACAATTTGAAAGTAGAAGACCACCATCAAGTCCAAATGAGTAGTCACTCTCAAAGCTATCATCAAGGAGAAAGGTATGATAATCTAACATCCAATGTCACTACTGTAGCAAATTTGGGCATTATGCATCAGAATGTAGGAAAAAGCAATATGATCTGAATAAGCAAAAGGCACATTTCACAAATGAAAATCAGTCAAACACTAGTGAATAGGACACAATATTCATAGCATGCAATGTAGCACAAGAAACTTCTAAAGAACTATGGTTCTTAGATAGTGGGTGTAGTAATCATATGAGTTGTAAAAAGGAAATGTTTTCAACAATGGATGATTCAGTAAAATCAGAAGTTAAATTGGGCAATGATCAAAAAGTTTCAGTCATGGGCAAAGGGTCAATCAACATAAAAACAAAACAAGGCAAAGATAAATAAATTTTAGATGTTTACTATGTTCCCGGATTACAACACAACCTTATAAGAATTGGGCAATTGGTACAAAAGGGTTATAGAGTACACTTTGAGAATGGTGAATGTGTGATCCTAGACAGGAAACCAAGCAATAGGCTAATTGCATGAGTAGAAATGACAAAGAACAGCATGTTCCTACTAAGAATTCAAAGTGGATTAATGATAGACCCACAAGGTTTGTAAAAGATTTCTGAAACAACTTTTAAAGCCTCATACAAAAATGAATCTTGGCAGTGGCATTTAAGACTTGGACATTTAAACTTCAAAGGATTACAGCTATTATACAAGAAGAAAATGGTTTATGGGTTGCCACAAATAGAGCCACTTAAAACCACATGTGAGAGTTGCATATTGGCAAAACAACATAGGAAATCATTTCCGGTTGGGGAATCATATAGAGCAAAACAACCATTAGAGATAGTTCAGTCAGACATTTGTGGACCTATGCAAACACCTTCCATTAGTGGAAAACTTTATTTCATAACATTCATTGATGATTTCAGCAGAAAAGCATGGGTTTATTTCTTGAAGTAAAAATCTGATACATTTGTTGTCTTCAAAGAGTTCAAGGCAAAAGTTGAAAAAGAAAGTGGATATCCTATCGAGACATTGAGAACCGATCAAGGTGGAGAGTATGTCTCAACTAAATTTTAGAATTTTGGCAAAGAAAATGGTATACATAAACAATTTACAGCAAGGTATACACCTCAACAAAATGGAGTAGCTGAGAGAAAGAATAGAACAATTATGGAAATGTCATGTAGCATGATAAAGGCAAAACATTTACCAAATGAATATTGGGCTGAAGCTATTGCATGTTCAATATATATTTTAAATAGGTGTCCAACAAAAGTAGTGATAAATAAAACACTAGAAGAAGCTTGGAGCAAGAGAAAACATAACATATCACATTTAAGAGTTTTTGGATGTGTGGCATACTCATTGATACCTCAAGAGTTGAGAAGAAAATTAGATGACAAAGGAGAAAAATGCATATTTGTGGGATATAGTGAACACTCAAAGGAATATAAGATGTACAATCCTATTACAAAGAAGCTGATAATAAGCTGTGATGTTGAATTTGTTGAAGAAGAGGCATGGGATGACAGCATAGACAAAATAAATTCAACCACTCCTAATGTTCTACAAGAGAATGAAGAGGATGAAAATCAGGTTGCAAATCCTCCTACACAAGCAAATACACCTATAACACCATCAAGAGCACCTTGCACTCCAAATCTGACTACAAAAAATAATAACAATAGTGAGTCTTCTGATCCTACACTTGCATCTTTAAGGTCTAGTTCCATAAACACATCAAAGAAGACAAGAAGTCTTAGGGAGATTTATGATGAAACTCAAGAAGATGAAAGTGCTGATTTTTGTTGTGATTTTGCATTGTTAACACAAGCTAATCCAATCTATTTTGAAGAAGCCATAAAAGAGGACAAATGGATTGCAACCATGGATGAAGAGATTCAGTCAATAGAAAAGAATGAAACATGGGATCTAGTTGAGATTCCCAAAGGCAAGGACTTAATTGGAGTCAAGTGGATTTATAAGACAAAGTATGATGTTGATGGAAAATTTGCAAAGCACAAGGCAAGATTAGTGGCAAAATGTTTTACACAAAAGCTAGGTATAGATTTCAATGAAACATTTGCACCCGTGGCAAGAATGGATACAATAAGAATGGTCCTATCAATTACAGCCCAAAACAAATGGAAAGTTTATCAAATTGACATCAAATCAGCCTTCTTAAATGGAATTTTGGGAGAAGAGGTGTATGTAAGTCAGCTAGCTGGATATGAAATTCTGGGAGAAGAACATAAAGTATGCAGATTGAAAAAGGAATTATATGGTTTGAAACAAGCTCCTAGAGCATGGTACAGTAGAATAAATTCCTATTTTGTAAATAATGGTTTTAGTAAATGCAGGAATGAACCTACCTTGTATATCAACGTGAATAATGAAGGAGAAATTTTGATAGTCTATTTATGTGTAGATGATTTAATATTCATAGGAGATATGGAAACTAACACATTCAAGGAAGCCATGAAAAAGGAATTTGATATGACTAATTTGGGCCTCATGAGATACTTTCTTGGCATGGAGGTAAGTCAAAATGATCAAGGAATCTTCATATGTCAGAGCAAGTATGCTAGTGAATTGTTGAAAAGATTTAAGATGACAAAAGTGAATCTAGCCCCTACACCAGTTGTATTGTGTCTGAAGCTTAGCAAGGATGATCAAGGCCCAAGTGTAGATCCAAATCTATTCAAAAGATTAGTGGGAAGCCTCATGTATTTAACTGCCACAAGACTGGATATTATGTTCGGTGTTAGTCTTATTTCCAGATTCATGGAGAAATCAAAAGAGTCACATCTGAAAGCTGGAAAAAGAATTTTGAGATACATAGCTGGAACAAAGAATTTTGGAATTTTGTATACATTTTCACATGATTACAAACTGATTGGTTATACAGATAGTGATTGGGGAGGTAGCATGGATGATAGAAAAAGCACTTCCAGATACATTTTTCATCTAGGTTCCACAGCTATCTCTTGGGCATCAAAGAAACAATCAATTATTACTCTCTCATCAGCTGAAGCAAAGTATGTAGAAGCAACATCAGCATCTTGTCAAGCAGTTTGGTTGAGGAGAGTACTTTCAGATTTGGGGCATCATCAAAAAGAAGCTACAAAAATTTACTGTGATAACAATTCAGTAATTGCCTTATCCAAAAATCATGTATTCCATAAATGAAGCAAGCATATTGATACCAGATATCACTTCATCAGAGAATTGGTCAACAATGGTGACATTCATCTTTAGTTTTGTAGGTCAAATGAATAGCTTGCTGATATATTCACAAAACCACTGGCAAAGAATGTGTTTGAACATCTTCAGGAAGAAATCAGCATTGTGGACTTATATAATAGTGAAGATTAAGGGGGAGTGTTGAAGTACGCTGTGTTTGTAGATGTGGGTTCCAGCCTGGCATTTTAATCTTCCCTTTCTTTTGCGCACATACCTCAACTTCCAGCTATACCATTTGGCCTTGTCACATGATCGCAAGGCTTCTCTCTCCTCCCTTGCGATCATGTGACCACACCCCTTTCCGCCTCTCTATTTTTTCCTTCCCTTGTGTAGCTTTCTTTTTGTCTTTATGCTTTGTCACATGATCGCAAGGCTTCATTTTCACTCTTGCGATCATGCGACTACCTTATGCTTGCATGTTTTTATTTTATGTGCGCACCTACGATCTCAATAAATGCTCAGCTTTTTGTTTACCATCCGCTTGTTCTTCTATGGCTTATCTTTTGTGTGGGGCCCTCTCTCTTTACCTTTTCACATGATCACATAACACTCATTTGGTTTATGTGATCATGCAACATCCTTAAAATTTTTGCTTACGTTTCCAGGCGCGTGGGTCCCCTCGAATATGCTCTTGTTGCATGATTGCATGAGCATTATTTTTTTCATGCGATCATGCGACCACTCTCATGTGACAACCATTTTTGCCTTTGCCAACCACCATATTAATTACCATGTATTTTATATAGTTTTTTCTTTGACTCTTTGCATCATTCGGTTATTCTCCAGGTTTATCTAGATGCTTCTGGGTAGAATATTTTGAAAAAACAAAAAAAAAGAATGTTTCTCTTAGTTTTGTGTGCTAAAAATTCTATCTCTACAAGAAGTATATTGCGATAATGTGAGCATACTGGCAGCTCTGTAAATTTGAAAACTTGGCATTAATATATATAAAATTAATATTTCTAAGGATCGATACTCTATTTACCCTGTTTACTCAGTTCTCAGCATTGTTTGTGTATATCTTCCTCCATCAACATTGTTGGTGCTCAATGGTATGCTTTCCCTCACTGTCTCTTCTCATCCAATTCTCAAGGAGAAAGTGAATAAAAATACATGCATTGATAATCTGCTTGAAATTGTGTAGATGTTAGCATTGGGTACAAACTGTGCAAGCAATATTCCAGATCCTAATTGCTGCAAGAGATAAAATGAAAGCTGCATTCAATTATTGTGGTTGTAATGTACATAACAAAGATTGTGGATGCGATAAGAGCTCGGGAAAAATTGACATATTTTTCAACCTTTATAATCTACAGTAACAAAGAAATATCATATTTTTCCACTTCCGTTAAAACTAACACAATTCATAAGGCAGACCACTTTCATCTGTCTTGATTGCATAATATTTAATTTGTATTCTTTGAAGCGAGGAACATAAATATTTAGTTGAATCAAATCTTAAATATGATTGTTGAAAGTAGATGAACCATTTTAATAGACTTTTTCCTACGATATCGAAAAAAGTTACGTGTATGAAAAACCAAAGAACAATCTATCCATAATACTTGAAAGGATTATAAATTTGTGAGATTTTTAAGTACGCTTTGTAAACCATACACAACTTATACATCTATATACTACAATAGGGGCTTGATCATTTGGAACATATCCAAGCTTTAATACACATTATAATGCATATTTGTTACTCGAAATATTCTAAAAATGTTCATGAATTTTTATATAAATATTTTTTTTCTAATCATCACATTTAAAGGAATGTTATGAAAAATATAAACACGCATTGCAAATTATATCTGCTTCAAATGTACTAATAATCTAATTAGCTATTCTGACTATAAATATTAATGTGTTTGGTTGGCTATTTTCCTTGCAAAATGAAGCTTGAATCGAATAGTTGGGCTTAGACTCAGGTTAGGCACTCAAGCTTGACAAGAAAAACAAACCAATTGATGAGGATAAAGAGAAATCCTCCTTCTTCTTTGAACTCCACATTCACTTAGGTGGGTATTTCCTTATCTACACACTTAAGACACCTCATGAAAAAACCAAAGGCCTACAGATAGATTAATGTGGAATGGTTCTCAAACTCCTAGGTATCATGTACCTCAATGAAGCCACTATCTCATGCAATAGCCCTACTTGCATGGAGTGAGTATGAAAACTAGAGACCTATCCTAACAACATGAAAAGGAAAAGGTGGGACAGAATGGAAATGATTTTGAAAAGATTGAAAGGTCCCCTGAGATGCCCTAAGTCTCTAATAGACTAGTGCCTTATCCAATGGGCCACAGAGTCAAATACCCTGCTGCAAGAGAGAGTTATGAAACAAGAACACAATACACTCACCCTGACCAGATCATACATTACCAAACCACTTGTGCATCCAAATATGCTATCACCTATCCAAAGAAAGACCTAAGAATAGGCAATACATTAACCAGCATCCACTGGAAGACAAGCATGATGCATCTTTGATATCCCAGCCCATACATATATGAACACTAACTCTAAACCAGTTATCCCTACGAAGACAACTCCACTTGAAAACACTCAAGCAATGCAAACAGACAAATCAAACACCCTTGATGTATGATTAATGATTCAAAATTCAAATGGAGACAATCTAAGAGCAGAATAAATATATTGAAATCTTATACATAAGACAGATCTGTTACAACATGTATTGTATTCTCTGAACCAACAATGGAGAAAGAGGAACACTCTATATGCAGAGAGAAGGAGAAAATCTGCAGGAAAGAGACACTTCATGTGGAACCAATTCTCCTCAAAAAATTTGGAGAAGAAGGAACCCCTACAAAAATGATCAATCAGCAATTTATACCAGTAGCTGCCTTAGAATTCTCAAAGAGAATGCAACAAGCTACGGATAGCTAGGGTCAGGGTTTGAACTACCCAACCAACCAAAGACTAAATCAAGATTTATTACAGGGGCAAGAAACCAAGAGCCTCAAAGAAATAGATCAGGGATGATCTCCAATCATCATAATTCTCAAAACAGAGCATAGAAGATCATTGATCTATCAAGCACCCTGAAATCACACCTCAAGCCAAGAAAACTATCCTCCTCCACATGGCACAAGTCCCTAAAAATAATCATGGCACCCTAGACCACACTAGAATAGTGGAGAAATTCAAATTCACTAACTCTGGCCCTCTCTATTATCAATTCTAGTCCTTACAGGCCGCTGGAAACATTCAAAAATTCAAATCTACCGGCAACAACTACATTCATGCCAGCAAAAGTGAATCAGCGGTCCTCATTTAAACCAGGATTAACTTTATGCCCCCTCCATAGATCTCCTTATCTTCCCCAGGCTCGACAACCTTACAATTTCTTCAGTCGTGCAACCATGTGGTCACAAACCTCACTGCCATAGAAAAGTAATCTCCAAATTATACTTGGTTGCATGATCGCAAGGCACCAAACTAACCTTTGCGATCATGCGGCCGTGGTCTCCAAGCCATAGTCAATGGTCAGAGACCCCGCAGGAAAAGTCCCCAGCAATGTTACCACCATAACTCTGCAATCGTGACCACAGACGGTCTGTCACATGATCACATAGCCCAGGAGATGGGCTATGCAAACATGTGACAACCTACAAACTTAACCCTATCATAACCCGCACTACACAACTCCGCAACTGTGTCACCAACACCGGACCCATGCCCATCAAGCCTTCAAAATCAAACGGTGAGGGCATAATCGCAAGGGGTCTAACACTTCCCATGAGATCATGCACCAACCAATAGATCTACCATGCCATCCACTCCATAGAATCCCTTGGGCCCACTGTAAACCAACCCGTCGGCATCAAATCATATGATGGGCGCATGATCGCAAGGGCAAAGAATATTCCTTACGATCGCATGCCAACTGTAGATTAAAATCATAACACAAGCCCCACTGAGATACCTAACACATCATCACACAGACCAATAGGAAGACACCACATCACCACCTCTACCAGTGGGAACAAGGACACGAGTCGACTGATCGCATGATCACATAGCCAAGGAAAGGGCTATGTGGTCATGCCATAGCCAATGAAAAGTTGCCACATGTCACGCCACCAGATTGCAACTAGCACCACATCTACCAACGAGCCCCAAGGATATCTGCCAAGCGGTCACATGATCACATAGCCCAGAAACTAGGCTATGCAACCATGTGGTAGCCAACCATAGGCTACCACATGTACACCACCTCTGATGATGGGCCCCACTGACAAGCTGCCAAGAATTTAGTGACTACATGACTAACTGTCGCCAAGTCACTGGATGTCAGCCACAAACCACTAGAAATGAAGAGATTGTGTGACTAAAAAAAAATAGACCACCCACCAGGTCACTGAATGCTAAGGGAATAACTACCAGAAACTAGCAAACAGGAGATAACCATAGGTCACCAAGTCGTGGAATGAAAGCTTAACCACCCGCTAAGTAGAACAGGAAGAACTAGACCCACATGGACAGGTGGCAAGTAGTCACATGATCACATGTTAGAGAAGTCTACCATGTGGCCATGTGACATCCAATCAGAGAAAAGCCTTTGAAAGCCCAGAACCACCTATCATCACACTTGTGCACTTAAAGAAAGCCAGCAGACAGGGCACTAGTGCGAGGTCAAAAACACACAATGTTTTCGACATGGAGAGAGATTGAAAACACACAGAGTTTTCGACGCCAAAGGATAAGCACACAAAAGTAGGAGGCACAGGGTCGAAAACAATGAAGGTCAAAAACACACAGACTAAAAACATCATGGATTTTTGAAAACACTGTGGGTTTTCGACACTTAGGCAAATTTTTAAAAAATTTCCAGTAGGCCTTAAAATTTGAATATCTTTCAGGATTTGGCGATTCAGGAGATGAAAATTAGATAATAGTAAGGTGACAACAAGGAGAACACAAGGTAGGAGGCAATGAAGAACACTTGCAAGGAAAATAGGCCAATTAGGAAGATTTTGCTATGATAGAAAATTAGCCTAACAGTGGCTATGGCTGGGGACGATGGGTAACTTATGCCCATGCAAGAATTTAGAATTTTTGGGAGAGTAGACCACCCATAGGACAAAAAGGTAGGGACCACAGAAAACATAGGGAAGAGGAAAACACACAATAGGAAGGGGAAATAAATATTTACAAAATGTACACTTTTACAAAAACCTGCAGCAACAAACATGAGTCAGTTCTTGCCTCTGTCAAAAACTTGATTTTCATTCCTTCCTTCATGAGGCACACCAGATATTCTATTTTCATTTGTCTCCATAGGCCTATCAACATGTTCAACTAGCATATCAGGAAGAACAAAGTAGCTTTCTTCATAGTGCATGTAAATTTTTTTGGCATTTTCTCCATCCTGCTCACTATGAAAGTATGATTTAGCATGCCAATGGTTAGCACCTCTATACTAAAATTGATCTTCACCTGCTGACACATGCATGCTATCAACTAAAAACACAAAAGCCTCATACTCTACCTATAGAAAGGCCTCATCTATATCCTATCTTTGCATTTTCACAGGTGTAACCAGCTGGACCTCAAAAGAATAGTCAGATTGATACCCACAGATGGAAAATGAACACCTTGAATCAACTAGATCTGAAACCTCCACATGCTCCTCAAACAAAGGATTGACAACTTGATGCAATACACCTTGTTGAACATCATGACAAAAAATGGGCTGAGAATCAAATTCTTCATTATATAAAGCATTGGAAAACACCTTAAAATCAGCACCCATCTCAACCTCATGGAGACTCCCAACACATGAAGAAAAATCAGAGCCATATCAAGACTCACTGATATCACATTGAATTATTTCTTCTTTATCTTCATACCCTGAGGATGAATCATCCTCAGCATCTTCACTATCCAAAGAATGCTCACGTCCATCATCACTTTCCTCTTCCCATGTTGCATCTGACTCATATGAAGACACCACACCCTCACTGTCTTCATCATTCTCAACATCAGCACTTAAGGACATGACCCTAAGTGCATCCTCAATCTCAAGGCTGCCATCACCAAGTATTCAATCCCTGACACATATGTAATGCTCTTCCCATAAAAAATTTGACCAACTAGTTGACTCAGGAAAACAGAGCTCCAAGAATAAACCAATGAACTCAAATTCAGGAAACTCAACATCCTCAGGAAGCTCATCATACACCTCATAAAATCTATCATAAAATAGAGATATAGATAGATCCTTTTTGCATCCTACCTTCAACCTTACTAATCTCATGTAATCTCTAAGGATGCCTTGGTCAAGGAAAGTCAGCTCCTCCTCAAGCTTACCCATTAAACTTAAAGCAATACCTCCATATAATTTTGCCAAACTACAACTGAAAACTTAAAGTATGCTAACCTCTGCTTACACCTTATTTCTTTTCTTTGTGCTTGACCACTTTATAAGGAAAATTTAAAACTTGAAAAAATACCTGGGAAAAATCTTGCAGCAGAAAACCTTTGTTGACTGGAAGGCAGGGCAAATCTAGAGCTCACATTGAAACTCCATCATATAACTTTGCAATGTAGAGCCGCCACCCCCCTTAGAGAGGAAATATTTTCTTTGTTTCTTCTTCCAACCAACACAAAACTACACTAGGCATACACACAATTTATCAGAAGGAACACTGATCAAATAGAGAAAATCAAAGCTGCCACTCACAACCATGTGAGAAAGTATCAGCAAATGCTTTGTTTTTGTATCTGACTCTTTGATCTTTTAACCAGACTCTGGGATGATCCAGCCAAGCAAAAAACTTACTATCTTTTACTCCTTCCCCAGCAGAGTCACCATTTTGTTGGCTCTTTTTCTTGCAGGACCAAGCTTGAATCGAATAGTTGGGCTTAGATTCAGGTTAGGCACTCAAACTTGACAAGAAAAATAAATCAATTGATGAGGATAAAGAGAAATCCTCCTTCTTCTTTGAGCTCCACATTCACTCAAGCGGGTATTGCCTTATCTGCACACTTAAGACACCTCATGAAAAAACCAAAGGCCTATAGATAGATTAATGTGGAATGGTTCTCAAACACCTAAGTATCCTATACCTCAATGAAGCCACTATCTCATGCAATAGCCCTACTTGCATGGAGTGAGTATGAAAACTAGAGACCTATCCTAACAACATGAAAAGGAAAAGGTGGGACAGAATGGAAATGATTTTGAAAAGATTGAAAGGTCCCCTAAGATGCCCTAAGTCTCTAATAGACTAGTGCCTTATCCAATGGGCCACAGAGTCAAACACCCTACTGCAAGAGATAGTTATGAAACAAGAACACAATACACTCACCCTGACCAGATCATACATTACCAAACCACTTGTGCATCCAAATATGCTATCACCTATCGAAAGAAAGACCTAAGAACAGGCAATACATTAACCAGCATCCACTAGAAGACAAGCATGATGCATCTTTGATATCCCAGCCCATACATATATGAACACTAACTCTGAACCAGTTATCCCTACGAAGAAAACTCCACTTGCAAACACTCAAGCAATGCAAACAGATAAATCAAACACCCTTGATGTATGATTAATGATTCAAAATTCAAATGGAGACAATCTAAGAGCAGAACAAATATATTGAAATCTTATACATAAGATAGATCTATTACAACATGTATTATATTCTCTAAACCAACAATGGAGAAAGAGGAACACTCTATATGCAGAGAGAAGGAGAAAATCTATAGGAAAGAGACCCTTCACATGGAACCAATTCTCCTCAAAAAATTTGGAGAAGAAGGAACCCTTACAAAAATGATCAATCTGCAATTTATACCACTAGCTGCCTTAGAATTCTCAGAGAGAATGCAACAAGCTACGGATAGCTAGGGTCAGGGTTTGAACTACCCAACCAACCAAAGACTAAATCAAGATTTATTACAGGAGCAGGAAACCAAGAGCCTCAAAGAAATAGATCAGGGATGATCTCCAATCATCATAATTCTCAGAACAGAGCATAGAAGATCATTGATCTATCAAGCACCGTAAAATCACACCTCGAGCCAAGAAAACTATCCTCCTCCACATGGTACAAGTCCCTGCAAACAATCATGGCACCTTGGACCACACTAGAATAGTGGAGAAATTCAAATTCACTAACTCTGGCCCTCTCTATCAGCAATTCTAGTCCTTACAGGCCACTAGAAACATTCAAAAATTCAAATCTGCAGGCAACAACTACATTCACGCCACCAAAAGTGAATCGGCGGTCCACATTTAAACCGGGATTAACTTTATGCCCCCGCCATAGATCTCCTTATCTTCCCCAGGCTCAACAACCTTACAATTTCTTCAGTCGCGCAACCGCGCAGTCACAAACCTCACTACCATAGAAAACTAATCTCCAAATTATGCTTGGTTACATGATCGCAAGGCACCAAACTAACCTTTGCGATCATGCGACTGTGGTCTCCAAGCCATAGTCAATGGTCAGAGACCCCACAGGAAAAGTCCCCAGCAATGTTACCACCATAACTCTGCAACC
Source organism: Chamaecyparis obtusa (assembly GCA_027943335.1). Taxonomy (NCBI): domain Eukaryota; kingdom Viridiplantae; phylum Streptophyta; class Pinopsida; order Cupressales; family Cupressaceae; genus Chamaecyparis; species Chamaecyparis obtusa. The sequence goes on from BSBK01013073.1 coordinate 19,970, forward strand.
GTGACCATAGACGGTCTATCACATGATCACATAGCCCAGGGGATGGGCTATGCGAACATGCGACAACCCACAAACTTAACCCTACCGTAACCCCCACTACACAACTCTACAACTGCATCACCAACACTGGACCCATGCTCATCAAGCCTTCAAAATTGAACAACAGGCGCATGATCGCAAGGGGTCTAATACTTCCCATGAGATCATGTGCCAACCACTAGATCTGCCATGCCATCCACTCCGCAGAATCCCTCGGGCCCACTGCAAACCAACCCATCGGCATCAAATCAGATAGTGAGCGCATGATCGCAAGGGCACAGAATATTCCTTACGATTGCATGCCAACTGTAGATTAAAACCATAACACAAGCCCCACTGAGATACTTAACACATCATCACACAGACCAATAGGAAGACACCACATCACCATCTCTACCAATGGGAACAAGGACACGTGTCGACCGGTCGTATGATCACATAGCCAAGGAAAGAGCTATGCGGTCATGCAATAGCCAATGAAAAGTTGCCACATGTCATGCCTCCAGATTGCAACCAGCACCACATCTGCCAATGAGCCCCAAGGACATGTGGCAAGCGGTCACATGATCGCATAGCTCAGAAACTGGGCTATGCAACCATGTGGTAGCCAACCATAGGCTACCACATGTACACCACCTCTGATGATGGGCCCCGCTGACAAGCTGCCAAGAATTTAGTGACTACATGACTAACTGTCGCCAAGTCACTGGATGTCAGCCACAAACCACTAGAAATGAAGAGATTGTGTGACTAAAAAAAAATAGACCACCCGCTAGGTCGCTGAATGCTAAGGGAATAACCACCAGAAACCAACAAACATGAGATAACCACAAGTCACCAAGTCGTGGAATGAAAGCTTAACCGCCCGCTAAGTAGAACAGGAAGAACTAGACCCACATGGACAGGTGGCAAGTAGTCACATGATCACATGTTACAGAAGTCTACCATGTGGCCATGCGATAGCCAATCAGAGAAAAGCCTTTGAAAGCCCAGGCCCACCTATCATCACACTTGCGCACTTAAAGAAAGCCAGCAAACAGGGAACTAGTGCGAGGTCGAAAACACACAATGTTTTCGACATGGAGAGAGATTGAAAACACATAGAGTTTTCAATGCCAAAGGATAAGCACACAAAAGTAGGAGGCACAGGGTCAAAAATAATGAAGGTCGAAAACACACAGACTGAAAACATCATGGATTTTTGAAAACACTGTGGGTTTTTGACACTTAGGCAAATTTTTGAAAAATTTCCAGTAGGCCTTAGAATTTGAATATCTTTCAGGATTTGGTGATTCAGGAGATGCAAATTAGATAAGAGTAAGGTGACAACAAGGAGAACACAAGGTAGGAGGCAATGAAGAACACTTGCAAGGAAAATAGGCCAATTAGGAAGATTTTGCTATGATAGAAAATCAGCCTAACAGTGGCTATGGCTAGGGACGATGGGTAACTTATGCCCATGCAAGAATTTAGAATTTTTGGGAGAGTAGACCACCCATAGGACAAAAAGGTAGGGACAACAAAAAACATAGGGAAGAGGAAAACACACAATAGGAAGGGGAAATAAATATTTACAAAATGTACACTTTTACAAAAACCTGTAGCAACAAACATGAGTCAGTTCTTGCCTCTGTCAAAAACTTGATTTTCATTCCATCCTTCATGAGGCACACTAGATATTCTATTTTCATTTGTCTCCATAGGCCTATCAACATTTTCAACCAGCATATCAGGAAGAACAAAGTAGCTTTCTTCATAGTGCATGTAAACTTTTTTGGCATTTTCTCCATCCTGCTCACTATGAAAGTATGATTCAGCATGCCAATGGTTAGCACCTCTATACTAAAATTGATCTTCACCTACTGACACATGCATGCTATCAACTAGAAACACAAAAGCCTCATACTCTACCTACAGAAAGGCCTCATCTATATCCTATCTTTGCATTTCCACAAGTGTAACCGGCTGGACCTCAAAAGAATAGTCAGATTGATACCCACAAATGGAGAATGAACACCCTGAATCAACTAGATCTGAAATCTCCACATGCTCCTCAAACAAAGGATCAAAAACTTGATGCAATACACCTTGTTGAACATCATGACAAAAAATGGGCTGAGAATCAAATTCTTCATTATATAAAGCATAGGAAAACTCCTTAAAATCAGCACCCATCTCAACCTCATGGAGACTCCTAGCACATGAAGAAAAATTAGAGCCATATAAAGACTCATTGATATCACATTGAATTATTTCTTCTTTATCTTCATACCCTGAGGATGAATCATCCTCAACATCTTCACTATCCAAAGAATGCTCATTTCCATCATCACTTTCCTCTTCCCATGTTGCATCTGACTCATATGAAGACACCACACCCTCACTGTCTTCATCACTCTCAACATCAGCACTTAAGGACATGACCCTAAGTGCATCCTCAAGCTCAAGGCTGCCATCACCAAGTATCCAATCCCTGACACATATGTAATGCTCTTCCCATAAAAAATCTGACCAACTAGTTGACTCAAGAAAATAGAGCTCCAAGAATAAACTAATGAACTCAAATTCAGGAAACTCAACATCCTTAGGAAGCTCATCATACACCTCATAAAATCTATCATAAAATAGAGATATGGATAGATCCTTTCTGCATCCTACCTTCAGCCTTACTAATCTCATGTAATCTCTAAGGATGCCTTGGTCAAGGAAAGTTAGCTCCTCCTCAAGCTTACCCATTAAACTTAAAGCAATACCTCCATATAATTTTGCCAAACTGCAACTGAAAACTTGAAGTATGCTAACCTCTGCTTACACCTTATTTCTTTCCTTTGTGCTTGACCACTTTATAAGGAAAATTTAAAACTTGAAAAAATACCTGGGAAAAATCTTGCAGCAGAAAACCCTTGTTGACTGGAAGGCAGGGCAAATCTAGAGCTCACATTGAAACTCCATCATATAACTTTGCAATGTAGAGCCGCCACCCCCTTAGAGAGGAAATATTTTCTTTGTTTCTTCTTCCAACCAACACAAAACTACACTAGGCATACACACTATTTATCAGAAGGAACACTGATCAACTAGAGAAAATCAAAGCTGCCACTCACAACCATGTGAGAAAATATCAGCAAATGCTTTGTTTTTGTATCTGACTCTTTGATCTTTTAACCAGACTCTAGGATGATCCAGCCAATCAAAAAACTTACTATCTTTTACTCCTTCCCCAGTAGAGTCACCATTTTGTTTGCTCTTTTCCTTGCAGGACCAAGCTTGAATCAAATAGTTGGGCTTAGATTCAGGTTAGGCACTCAAGCTTGACAAGAAAAATAAACCAATTGATGAGGATAAAGAGAAATCCTCCTTCTTTGAGCTCCACATTCACTCAAGCGGGTATTGCCTTATCTGCACACTTAAGACACCTCATGAAAAAACCAAAGGCCTATAGACAGATTAATGTGGAATGGTTCTCAAACACCTAGGTATCCTATACCTCAATGAAGCCACTATCTCATTAAATAGCCCTACTTGCATGGAGTGAGTATGAAAACTAGAGACCTATCCTAATAACATGAAAAGGAAAAGGTGGGACAGAATGGAAATGATTTTGAAAAGATTGAAAGGTCCCCTGAGATGTCCTAAGTCTCTGATAGACCAGTGCCTTATCCAATGGGCCACAGAGTCAAATACCCTACTGCAAGAGATAGTTATGAAAAAAAAACACAATACACTCACCCTAACCAGATCATACATTACAAAACCACCTGTGCATCGAAATATGCTATCACCTATCCAAAGAAAGACCTAGGAATAGGCAATACATTAACCAGCATCCACTGGAAGACAAGCATGATGCATCTTTGATACCCCAGCCCATACATATCTGAACACTAACTTTGAACCAGTTATCCCTACAAAGACCACTCCAGTTGGAAACACTCAGGCAAAGCAAACAGACAAATCAAACACCCTTGATATATGATTAATGATTCAAAATTCAAATGAAGACAATCTGAGAGTAGAACAACTATATTGAAATCTTATACATAAGACCGATCTGTTACAACATGTATTGTATTCTCTGAACCAACAATGGAGAAAGAGGAACACTCTATATGCAGAGAGAAGGAGAAAATTTATAGGAAAGAGACCCTTCACATGGATTCAAGACCATTGAATGAGTCCTATTAAATGGTATTAGGAAGCTATTATTTTCCCCTTATGTGTTTGATGCAGGAGCATCCTGGGTGTAAGAGCAATCTTGCATCACCCAAAAATATTTCTATTTTTATATTCAATAAGGGTTATTTTGTGCGGAGCTGCTATTTATGGAAAGTTACTATTTTTGGTAATTTTCATATGTGCTCAAAATGATCTAATTTCTTTCTTAGAGGTTCATTTTGGTCATCTAAGTCTACCAATAAAGTTTTATCGCCAGATCAAGTGTATATTGGAAGATATTGAAGATTTTCGGTATTGGTAGCAGAGTACAGAAACTTTGAACTCAGTTTTGAAGGCTTTAGAGGCCCCGGATGAGGTTAAAAAATTGGGTGATGGGTGCTTGCGCTTGTTAAGCTTGTAGAGCGCTTCGTGGCATTTCCGAAATGGGGTTATAATAGCCGATCGGGTCAACTGGTGATGACTTATGGTCTTCAGAAGTTGGGCCACCTGAAATGCAAAAAATAATTTTCTTTAAAATTTCTGTTCTGGTTTCAAAGGTTATCTTGAGCTGACTATGATGTAATAAAATGTAAAATAAAATAATTCTAAGTTTGGTCGGCCTTGTTGGCTAAAATTCTGGAACCTTCCCAGGCGGTGGAAAATTGCCTATATAAGGAAGGCTGTATTATTGTCTTACGTAGTTCAGAATAGTTCTGGGTAGTAGATCTAGGTAATAGTTCAAGGCTTTGTCCTACAGAATAATGTAAGGGAATGCCCATGTGGCTTTGCATATTATAATTCTGAAAGTTTGTAATTCCACATTTGTGGAGATAATAAGAAGCCAGTTTTCTGTTCTTGCATATTGTTGTTGTTTCTCTATTTCTGTTATGTGTTTGTGGTATTAAGGGGAGCACCCTTCATCAAGTGGTATCAGAGTAGGAGTTCCTGAGTGTGTAAACAGATCACCGACTGTGAGGCAGTTTGCACTAGGACCGCGGTTAAGGTTTTAGCGTGCATCGCAAAAATGCCTCCACAAAGGGAATGTGGCGGAAGAGTTGGTGTTGTAACACCCGAGGTTAGGGAACTATAGAGACAAGTGCGAGCATTGCAAGAAGAGATTCGTAGAGGAATAAATCTTAATGTCAGAGATTAAAGTGAGGATGAAGCTGAAGAAGAATATCAAGAAGGAGAAGTCAAAATTGTGAACTAGGAGGAAGAAAGACTTTTTCGGGCCATTTCTAAGATTGGAAAAAGACCTAAGATTGATGTTCCTACATTTTTAGAAATCTTAACCTAGAAGAATTGATCGACTAGATCAATGAATGTGAGGAATATTTTGAATATGAAGATGTTGAGGATCCTGATAGGGTGAAATTTGCAAAGGCCAGACTGAAAGGTCATGTGAAGATATGGTGGCAAGAGATTCAGTTGGAGTGAAATAAAAGGGGAAAGGAGAAAATCACGAGATGAGATCGGATGGTGGATAAATTGAAGTGACAGTTTATTCCTGTTGATTATGAGCTTGACCTACTGAAGAAAATGCAGAGTTTGAAGCAAGTAGGAAGATCTATTCAGGAGTATATAGAGGAGTTCTATCGACTTCTCATCAGAACAGGCCATGCAGAAGCTGATAAGGAGAAAGTTGCCCGATACCATAATGGGTTAAGGCCAAGCATTCAGGAGGAGTTGAATCTAGTTCGAATGAGCAGTATTGAGGAGGCATACCAATTTTCCCTAAAAGTAGAGGAAAAGCTGAATAAGAAGTTCGAGAGTAGGCAAAATGGAAGAGGTCGCGGTGGACGATCTAGTGGATGGTCATATGGTGGCCGAAATGAAGATCCAAAAAAGAAGGATGAGGCCAGTAGCAGTCAGAATCAGTGTGGAAATAATTCTAATCACTTCCAGGATCAGAATAATAGAGATCAGAGAGGAAGAGGAAGAGGACAAGGATCTGGAAGAGGAGGCTTCCGTGGAACATGTTTTCACTATGGAGAAGAAGGTCATAGGGCATTTGAATATCCTCAGCGCCAAGGTAGAATAGACAAGAGAAATGAAGGCCATGCCAAAGTTGCACATGTAGATGAAGATGCCAGATCATCAAATTTTGAAGATGCTGAAAGAGGAGAAACATTGATTAACAAAAGAGTCCTATTGAGTGGTGAGAATGAACCTGAGCAAAGGAGGAGCCTGTTTCGCACCAGGTGCAAGTGTGAAGGTAAATGTTGTGATGTGATTATTGATAGTGAAAGCACTAATAATTTGGTGTCAGAAGAGATGGTGACAAAGTTGAAGATCAAGAGATAGAAACACCCACATCCATATTGGATTACCTGGGTACAGGATGACCACAAGGTCATGGTCAATGAACAATGCCTGGTGAAGTTCAAGATTAGCGGATACCAAGATGAGGTATTGTGTGATATCATATCTATGGATGCATGTCATATGTTGTTGGGTAGAAGATGGCAGTTTGACAGATGTGCTGTACATGATGGTCGTGCGAATACCTATTCCCTGACAAAGGATGGAGTGCGACATAAGCTAAAACCATTGAAGGAGACTGAAGAAAAGGTATGTGGTAATCCAAGGATAACTTTTGTTGATGGAAAAAATTTCTTAGATGGTATGAGGCATGAGCATGTATGTTTTGCTTTAATTCCAAAAGCTAGTAAAGAGGAAGTAGAAGATGTTCTTGTAGAAGTTGTAAATTTGTTGAATGAGTTTCAAGATATTGTATCTGATAATGTGCCTGATGAATTACCACCAGTCAGGAAGATCAGTCATCAGATGGACTTGATCCCAGGAGCGAGTTTGCCGAATAAGGTAGCACACAGAATGACACCTACAAAAAGTGAGGAGTTGAACAGACAGGTACATGAGTTGTTACAAAAAGGATTGATCTGTGAGAGTCTGAGTCCCTGTGCTGTACCAGCGGTATTAGCACCAAAAAAAGAATGGAGAATAGAGGATGTGTACAGATTCTAGGGCAATAAACAAGATCACAATCAAGTACAGGTTTCTATTGCCACGAATGGATGATATTATGGACTATTTGAGTGGAGCTGTGTATTTTTCAAAGATAGATCTAAAAAGTGGATATCATCAGATTCGGATCAGAGAAGGAGATGAATGGAAGACTACCTTCAAGACAAAGGAAGGACTATATGAGTGGTTAGTCATGCCTTTTGGGCTAACAAATGCACCGAGCACTTTCATGCAGCTCATGAACGAGGTTCTGAAAGAATTTCTGAGTAAGTTTGTCATTGTTTACCTAGATGATATTTTGATCTTTAGTAAGACATTGGATGAGCATATGATGCATATTCGTATGGTATTTGAGAAGTTGAGAGAAGAGAAATTGTTGATTAATTTGAAGAAGTGCAGTTTTGTGAAGAAAGAGTTAGTGTATTTGGGATTTGTAGTTTTAGCAGAAGGTCTAAAAATAGACCCAGAGAAGGTACATGCTATCCTTGAATAGCCTACTCCAAGGAGTGCTACTGAGGTAAGATCTTTTCATGGTTTGGCTAGCTTTTACAAAAAGTTTATGAGAAATTTTAGTAGTATTTGTGGACCCTTGACTGAAACAATGAGAGGGGATAGAAAAGAGTTTAAGTGGACTAATGGGGCAAAAAAGAATTTTTAGTTGTTGAAACAAAAAGTTACAGAACAACCTATTTTAGCACTTCCAGATTTCAATAAAGTGTTTCAAGTAGATTGTGATGCTAGTGGTACTGCAATAGGAGCTGTTATGAGCCAAGAAGGTAAGCCTGTTGCTTATTTCAGTGAGAAGTTAAATGATGCCAAGAGAAAATATTCTATTTATGATCAGGAATTTTATGCTATAGTTCAGGCATTAAAGAAGTGGAGACATTATCTGCTTCCTAAGGAGTTTGTTTTGTATACTGATCATCAAGCTTTGTAATATTTGAATAGTCAAGGAAAATTGAATCAAATGCATTTGAAATGGGTTGAGTTTTTGCAAAGTTATACATTTTTTTTGAAACACAAGAGTGGAAAGTCTAATAGGGTTGCAGATGCTCTTAGCATAAAGAAACTATTGTTGACAGAAATGCTGATTGAAGTGGTTGGGTTCAAGGAACTCAAGAATTTGTATCTAGAGGATCCTGATTTTGGTGAAGCTTGGAAAGCTTGTACAGAACCTGTTACTCTAGACAGGACAAAATGGCTGGATTTCATCATCCAGGATGATATGCTATTCAGAAGGAGTCAGTTGTGCATTCCACGAAGTTCTATGAGGGAGAATCTCATCAAGGAGAAGCATAGCGGAGGATTGGCTGGAGATTTCGGTCATGATAAAACCCTTGGTTTGGTTAGTGAGAATTATTATTGGCCACAGTTGCAGCAAGATGTGAAGAAGTTTGTACAGAGTTGCAGAGTATGTCAGATGGCGAAAGGAGTGAAGTAAAATACAGGGTTGTATCAGCCATTATCTGTACCAGAGAAGCCTTGGGAGGATATCAGCATGGACTTTGTTCTTGGTTTACCGAGGACTCAGTGGGGACATGATTTAATTTTTGTGGTGGTTGACAGATTTTCAAAGATGGCACATTTCATTCCCTGCAAGAAGACTAATGATGTTGTTCATGTAGCAGAATTGTTTTTCAGAGAAGTAGTGAGACTTCATGGTTTGCCAAAGACCATAGTTTCAGATCGGGACACTAAGTTTGTTGGATATTTCTGGCATACATTGTGGAAGAAGTTGAAGACAGATTTGAAGTTCAGTTCATCACATCATCCACAGACTGATGGATAGACAGAGGTGGTGAATAGGAGTTTTGGAAATTTGCTGAGATGTTTGGTTGGAGATAAACCAACAGGATGGGATTTGATTTTACCACAGGTGGAATTTGCATACAATAATTTTGTCAATAGGAGCACTGGTAAATCACCATTCCAGATTGTATATGGAAGTAGTCCGAGAAATGCATCTGAATTGAGAAAGATAGATAAAGGAGAAATAAGTAGTGCTGAAGCTAAGGATTTTAGGAAACACTTGAAGAACATTCATGAGGAGGTGAGGAAGCATATTAACAAGATGAATGCATAGTATAAGGCTAAGGCAGATGAGAAAATGAGGCATAAGGAATTTTAGGTTGGCGATGAAGTCATGGTTCATTTGCGGAAGGAGCGGTTTCCGGTTGGTACATATAACAAGTTGAAAATGAAGAAGTTTGGGCCATGTAAGATACTGAAGAAGCATGATTCAGGAAATGCATATGAGGTAGAATTGCCTAGTGAGCTGAATATTTCACCAGTGTTTAACATTTCAGATTTGACAGAGTATCACGAAAGAGGTGTTGAAGATGAGGTTGCAGCAGCACAGTGGAGTATTCCAGCAACCAGTTTAGATATCAAGGAGATTGAAGACATACTGGACAGTCGTGTTGGTAGAAGCACAAGGAACAAGACATATGAAGAGTATTTAGTCAAATGGAAAGGATGACCTATTGAAGATTCATCATGGTTAACAAAGGAGGAGGTTAACCATCTTGGTTTTCCTCTGCACACCTGAGTCGTGATAGGGTCACTTCTCAAATTACCCTAGGTGTCTGATGTAGGAGCATCCTGGGTGTAAGAGAAATCTTGCATCACCCAAAAATATTTCTATTTTTATATTCAATAAGGGTTATTTTGTGCAGAGCTGCTATTTATGGAAAGTTACTATTTTTGGTAATTTTCATATGTGCTTAGAATGATCTGATTTCTTTCTTGGAGGTTCATTTTGGTCATATAAGTCTGCCAATAAAGTTTTCATTGCCAGATCAAGTGTATATTGGAAGATATTGAAGATTTTTTGGTATTGGTAGCAGGGTACA